>JAUTXW010002269.1:0-42813 GCA_030620095.1 Kuschelorhynchus macadamiae | reverse complement strand
ATATATATATATATATATATATATATATATATATATATATATATATATATATATATATATATATATATATATATATATATATATATATATATATATATATATATATATATATATATATATATATATATATATATATATATATATATATATATATATATATATATATATATATATATATATATATATATATATATATATATATATATATATATATATATATATATATATATATATATATATATATATATATATATATATATATATATATATATATATATATATATATATATATATATATATATATATATATATATATATATATATATATATATATATATATATATATATATATATATATATATATATATATATATATATATATATATATATATATATATATATATATATATATATATATATATATATATATATATATATATATATATATATATATATATATATATATATATATATATATATATATATATATATATATATATATATATATATATATATATATATATATATATATATATATATATATATATATATATATATATATATATATATATATATATATATATATATATATATATATATATATATATATATATATATATATATATATATATATATATATATATATATATATATATATATACATACAATATATGTATAGCCTGTTTTTGCATGCATGGCCCTTAATTTTAGACCGAAATTTGAACAAATCGGATAGTAGCTTTTTTAGCTATGCCGCTAACAGACTGACGGACAGACATACCTACAGACAGACGGAATTGAGAAAACATGGCATCTAGGGACCCTTAAACGTAAAGATCTGAAAAAATCTCACGTGGGAAGTAATAACTAATTATCTTGTGTTTTTAACAAAAGTGTATATTTTTGCAAAATAAAAAAAAATGTTTGTTATCAAAATACAAAAAAAAACAAGTTTTCTTTGCACAGGGGTGCCCCGCATTTAAATAAATGACACTGTATAAGTGGTTAGATTTTTAGGTCAGGCGGGGCTCATAATTTTTGGTGATTGATAAAAAAATCTCACTTTCATTAAGTGGCTGTATGAACAGAACATATCCCGATTGTTCCACTGATTCGAGCCGACTTCCGACTTTATTAGGGCGCTTGCCATTTTGTGATTTTTGTTTTTGCCAACCAAAAAATTTTAACCAAATACATATTTAGCGAATTTTCTTATTTAGTCCCTCGGGATTTAATATATTAAATAATATTCAGTGGCTATCTTAATAGTATTGCGTAATATAATAAAAAAAACTATTTTCTTTCTCCCTGTATATCTGTAAATAACCCATCGAGATTTAATAGCTCGATAAAAGAATCACACAACATTTTGGTATTCACTGTGTTTTCTGATTTGATTCATAAGGTTGGTGACCTTTGGACCTACACGATAAGACCGCATTCGACTATACTAAAATAGATGCTTAATTATTACCATTATACTATATTAACTGTATTCACATAATGCAACATATTCATGCAATTAATAGTATCAGACATCAACAGAAATTTATAATATTTTGAAAACAAAATCTTTAATAGGTAGTATATACTTATCATATAAATCTTAAGTAATTTCTTAAAGTTAATATCACCATTTTTAGAATAACCTGTTTTCTACTTCATTTAGTACTAGTACTAGACGCTTTTCTTTATCTCTAATTCCTTGCTTTTGCAAATTTTGCAGTTCGTTGGTTAAATCTTCAGAATTTTTTCCATTTGACTCGTAGATTTTAATACTTGCATATATTAGAGGCAGATACAATTCCAACAAATCACTGTCACTAAAATGATAAAATTATTAATAGAAATAATTTTGGGCTAAAATCTAAATTTATACACTTTTAAAATCTACAAAATTTTTATTTTATCTTAATGTTTGATTTTGATGTCTTGGAGTTAAAACAAGTCATTAGGGTGTAACCAGCATCTAATCTAATGTATCCATTTTGTCTTTGGGTATCGACTTTGCTAATATTCTGTTCAAATACGGGAGACCTTTTTGTAACTAACACTGCTATTAGAGGAAACAGGGTATGTTCCTTTGGACCAGATATAATTCAACCTGGAGCATGAGATTCGACAAATTTGTTTGTGGTGTTCTATAACCCCCTATCGTTACATTACAACGCCAAATAGTCTAGGATTCCAACCAGTGATTTATACGTTCTTTTGTTTTTTTTTATTAGGATGCGGTATCAAGGGATTACTCATAAGATCATAACACTGTGGCTGGATTACCTTTCAAAATCCATCTCAAGTATTCTTAATTGAAGACATTTCACTTATTATTTTTTAATAATTACTCTGTTTTGTTTGCAAAAGAAGTGAAATAACGTCTTAATGATAATGATCTAAAGAACGTAACAAAATAGGTTGTCACCTCTCTGTAACGGAATAGATTATAGCAATGGAATAGAGGATATACAGAGGCGGCTGGTGCATATGAGCACATGAGCACGTGCCCCCTCGAAAATAGAGAAAACATTGCAATAATTTCACATACATTTAATGTTTTCTATAAGTTTAAATATTTTTCAGTAGGTCCATATAAGATATTTCAGAATTACCATATACCTAACAATGAATTATAAGCTCTCTATTTAATTAACGTCCAGCTAACAGCATTTTTTATCCCTAATGGTAATATCGATAGCCAGCGCTGAGTCACTTTCTACTGAATTGTGCCGCTTATCCAGACATGTTTATTTTGATATTTCTTTCTCTAACAGTCTCTAATGAAACTCGCTCTTTTTCTAATACTTGTGGCACACTTTTCTTGTGCCGCGATGTGGCGAAAAACCAACGTGTCGCATCTCGGAATCTCGTTTTGCCCGTTCGCAGAAATAATTTCTTTTTTTTTGCTTAACTTTTAAGATTTTTATGTTAATTTTCGTATCTGTTGGAAAATGGATACGAATGTAGCGGGTCCTTCGCGTTCTTTTAAACCGTCTGAATCAGAAAGCAAAAAATACACTGTGGAATATTAAATTTATTATTAACATTTTCGTGCGTTACCTTTGGAAGAAAAGATAATGTAAAAAAGTTGGGAGGCCTAAACCGGCAATAAATTTAATTCAACTCACCAGAGGGATAAAACGAGACTTCAAAAGGCAATTTAAAACAGAATTGTATGAAAAATATAATTGGTTGTGTGGTAGTGAAATAAAAAATTGTTTGTTTTGTTTTCCATATCTGCTGTTTGCTCTGGAAAAAGCGGAAAGTTGCTGGGTGAAAACTGGTATCGTGGATTTGGCGCATTTAGCCCAAAAAGTTAAAAAACGAACGTTCACAGGTGCACATAAATTCACAACTAGAATTAAAATTTTTAGGAAAAACCGACATAAGACAACAACTATACAGTGGTTATAGAAGACAGTTAGAAAAACAAAATGATATAGTTTTAAAAAACCGTTATGTACTTTCCAAAATAATTAATTGTATTAAATTTTGCGGAATTTTTGAATTAGCTCTGCGAGGCCACGATGAGAAACAGAATTCAGAAAACCCTGGAGTTTTTAAAGGACTGATTAATTTCAGTGTTGAGTTGGATGTGTCTTTAAAATAACATTTTGAAACAGCTTCAATATTTAAAGGCACATCTAAAACAATACAAAATGAATTACTGGATTGCATATTATAAGTCTGCCAGGAACACATTAAAAAGGAAATAGCGGAGTTTTTGTCAATTATTGCAGACGATACAACGGATGTGGTTTTTAGATATGTGAAGAAGGATGGTAGCCCTGTGAAAAGGTTTTGGAGATTTCTTATACCAGAAAATCACGATGCTGCTAGCTTAGCTAGAAGTATTAGAAATGAACTAGAATGTGTTATTAGCAGGTCAGAAAAGCTCATATCACAGAGCTATGATGGCGCAAATGTTATGAGTGGTCGTCAGGAGGAGTAAATAAAATAATTCAAAATGACTACAATAATGCGTTTTACGTACACTGTTACGCACATCAATTGAATTTAATTTTAGCCCACGCTATCAGTCAAAATCCAGAAGTTTGAATTTTCTTTTCAAATATTACTGATATCACCAATTTTTTTTCTAATTCACCCCAACGAGTATCTGTATTAAACGAAATTATGGGACGTAATATTCCAAGAACATCAAATACTAGGTGGAATTTTAAAAGCAGAGCCGTAAATGTTATTTATGAAAATCGGGAAAGTTTTGATAGAGTGTATGGAAATAATTCAAAACACTTCTAAGCAATCTACTACTATTAACCAAGCATCAGCAATCCAAAGAATGCTACATGATTTCAGATTGGTTTTTCGGCTCACATTTTTCCATAAAATTCTGCCTCATTCGGACATTCTGTATAACCAATTACAAAAATCGACAATAGATCCCACACAGCTAGCCAATGCTATAAGAATTTTTGAAGAAAGCATTCAACACGAAAGACAAAATACTGAAGCAATTCCCGGTTTAATTGAAGACGTAACGCATATTAGAAGCAAGAGGAACCAGGAAGATCCCTACATAGCAAAGGTGGTTCAGCCAAGGAAGCGTGCGATTGTATAATAATTCAAATGAAAGACAGATTTTCTTCCAGTAATCATCTAAGCGGGTCCCTTTTATTTTTATCCGATAAGTTTCTCCAGTATGAACGCCATTTCCCTAAAAATTATCTGAATAATGTTGTTCAGTTCTCATATTAGACCAAACTAAACTTCAAACAGAATTAGAAATAATTTATCAACGACCTTTTTTTCAACAACCTATGATCTTCTTCAAACTATAATAACAATTCCGATGTCCACTGCAGAGGCAGAATGAAATTTCTCGACCTTAAAGCGAATTAAAACTTTTTTAAGGAGTACAATGAATGAAGATCGATTATCTGCGCTGGCCATGCTATCTGTAGAAAAGATATTAGTGCAAGAAATTCCCAATTTCAATAACTTGGTAATTAATAAATTCGCGAAAAGTAAAGAAAGACGTATGGATTTTGTGCTGAAACATTGCGTTTAATTAATTAGACTTATGTACTGTGTCAAAGACATTATTTGTGTAACAGTTTTCAGAGAAAATCGGTAAGTTTTTTCCAAAGATACGTACCTACATTTTTCTGTTTAAAACGCTACCAGATTTCTAAATCAATACAAATTTTGTGATTGTGAGCACCCCAATATTTTAATCACGGCTCGCCACTGAGTATATAATATCTTAATTTATTTTAAAACCACATTTTTCTAAAGCAATAGTCGGTTTCTCATGACAAATGCTACACATGAGTTTTTCAATGAAGTCGTTAGAGTAAAGCTATCTATTAGTTTTGAGATTATTATTAGATTGACGATACATCCCCTTAAAAGTTTATGGTTATCATATGGTCCTTTTCGTTTTCTTTTGCTCGCCTTCGTTTTAGATAAACTAATAAATTCAAACATTTCATTTGGAACGGTTCAATCATAACACATTTTACTATAGAAGTATTTTATCAGTTTATTTTTAAACTGTAAATATATTTTTAGAAATATTTATAATCAGTGGTACGATAGCGCAATTGGTTAGAGCGATGGACTAGTGATCCAGAGGTGCGGGTTCGATCTCCGCTCGTACCATAGCTTTTGCTGTTGATTATAAATATTTCTAAAAATATATTTCACAGTTTAAAAATAAACTGATAAAATACTTTTATTCAAAATTTGGCTTATACGGGCATAACGTAAAATTATAAATTTACTAATATGGACGGTACCTAATAGCGATGTCAGATTTGACGTCCAGTCAGGAACGCCGCGCCATAAGTTTAGAATATTTGGCAGGATCAAAAATGGTTATGATACTGGTGGGTTTGAATATGTACAAGTTCTAACGAATTGCTTATCAGTGGTAAGATAGCGCAATTGGTTAGAGCGATAGCTTTTGCTGTTGATTATAAATATTTCCAAATTTTACTATGTCAAAAATGCAATAGAATATTTTATAATAGAAGCGTTTCAAAAAGGCCATGTTATTTTTTTGGAAAGCATTGTTTCCCTTCAGAGAGAGTTTTCTTTGTCTTTCTTTTTTTTCCCCATAGTCTTATTAAGATAGAAATGTAATTATACTTCAATTTAATACAATTCTCATATAAAGTAGAACTACCAGGTGTGGCCTAGAACCTATGGCATATTTATTAATTAAAGTTATTTACATCTCAGTCTGCCGCAAAGTCCTAGTAGCCAGCCGGAAGAGGTTTTTTTTTGCTATTTATTCATACTTATCATGTATCTAACTAATTTTTACAACAATTTAAAACTAACTAATTCTTCAAAATTATGGAGACTCGGTAATGTTTTTTTCGAATGCCTGTTTCACGTGTTTTTGAGGACCTAGCAAAAAACGTTATATACGTGAGTCATTGATCGAAGACAATTACATCAGCTATTGGTCGGTCATAAGGGCACAATCTTCAACAAAATTAACAACTTCTCTTTTGATTAAAAAAGTCGTATCTCTGAAACTTTTTAAGTCTCTGATCTGAAATCTTTAGGGGTTTTAGTCAAAACACACACAGCCATATCACACAGTAGACAGAAAAAGGACGAAATATTTAAAACTTAAATAAAAATTAATATCAACATAACTCCTTTTGATCACGGATCAGTTGAATTCCCCACGCTAAGTCTTTGTCTACCACTTCTTATTTCAGCCCTCTCGCTCGCTAGCGGCCCACTAAAATGCTACTCCCAGTAGCGGCAGCTTTTACGCAGGCAACCATGATATTGCGTAAGGTAATTGTTTAATGTTACAATGTCCTTTCAAGTTAGGTTGGCTTAGGATAACGCTGATTGTCTGAATTGACAATTATTACATTCACGTTAATGTTCAAGGAATTGGCATTAACTTATTTTGAACCTAAAATAGACTACATTTTTGTTAAAAACTAGTCCTTTATATTTGATTCTACGCTATGGTGACCAGATGTCCCCGATTTCCGCACAAGAGCGACCTGTTGGATTGGGCCTCTTGCATATCCATAGATAAAGTATTGATGTAAATATAAACAATGTAATTAATAAATTTGCTGCAGGAAAAAAATTGGACGTTATTCTATAACTATTTATTAGAGGCTCTTTTTTTTACTTATGCCACAAGTATGATACAAAATATGGGTATTTATACTGTTCTGATACCATTTACAATAAAATATATTATCATTTTTTTAAAAAATTAACCCTCCCCCCCCCCCAGTAAGGTTTTCCTAAAATCTCGCTTGAGGCCAATGTGGTGTTAATAGGTGCCGCGTCCAAATATGGTCCAATACTAGTTTTATTATTTTCCGTTTATTTCTTCAATGATACTTAGGTAGGCACCAACCTATATATTGCAGATCTAGGCTAGAGTATAAATTTAATAAATAAGAAAAAAATATTAGAAAAACGCTCTAGTCAGTCAATTTAAATTTTTTGATATTTTAATGTATCTTGCCTCAAGAGGAAAATAAAATAGATGTCAAAGTAAAATATTCACTTCACATTTCGTCACTACATTTAAACATGTAACACGGAGTGAAAATTACTAATATAATATATTAACGATCATTAGTTATGACTAATAAGTTCATTTAAAAATAAGTAGTATCATTTTATAATAATTGCAATTAATACCTGAAAAATGTTAGTATTCAAAACTTCCGGGGATACGGTCACATTGAGACGGTCCGGGTTGGGTTATATAAGCTACGACGAACGTTATAGCATGTGGATGAATGCGAACGTACTATATACTGCGTGAATTAGCAGCTGAAGTCTAACATGTGAAATGATAGAATCGGCTGGCCGAGCCATAGTCTATAATAAATATATTAGAATATCTGTTGACGGTGGCCCACGGACTGCTGTTAATGGCGTTATTTGTATGTTAGTCAAGCAAAGATAATAGCTTGATAGATACCTACCTATTTTATTATGTGCCAAGAAAATAATAAACTACATTTTGGTTTTGTGCGTGTGATGTTTGCAAAATTATTCTTGAAACATATTTTTTAAAAAGAGAACTTTCCCGGTACGGTCCGGCCGACCCTGAGGAGCCGTCACTGTTCTGTAACTATGATGTAGAGCGGGAGCTGAGTGGAAGTGAGTATGTAAAATATGCTCCCCTCATGCTGTCCGTGTATATAAGTTCTAGAGGCGTTAAACTTTAATTATTTTGATGTTGCTAAAACCGGTGTGCATTTTTTTTCACACCCACGACCCAGCGATCGTGGAAGTAAATAACAAGGTATAAAGACGCTGAAAAGATCTGAAATGTTTTTTATTTCATGCCTATAGATAATTGATAATACCCATATATAGTAGTAATAAGTTATAAAATAAGATACCAACGAAAACTTCATAATAAAAATATTCAAAGAAATAAAGATGGCAAAAATTATTTCTGCATAAATGGCTAAGTTTTTACGATTGTTTTAAAAATACTTATACAAAGAAATACAAAATGCGTCACTTTTTGCAATTACAGGATATTATTCGGCAATTGGAGCTACATTTGCATGGTTTCATTAAAAATTCTACCATTTTGTTGAGGGTACAAGTTGCACTCTCAGACACATTGTAAAAACTCAACTGGCTGCGACCTTAAGCATCAGATGTACAAACAACTTTACTTATGCATATGTGAAAGTTTGTGTGCAAAGAAATTTTATTAACTGTAATTTGTTCTCAGAGCTTGCAAATAAGATTTGCTATATGCAGGAATTTAAATGAAATAACATCTGGAAAAATAACCATGCATTTAAGTGGCTAAAAGTTGGAATGATTCATAACCATATTTAAGCCTATGAAGGCGCATTTATAGCCGAAAATAATTCTATTCTTATAAGTTTGTTTAGAAAATTTCATCAAGGTAATTCAAATACTTATTCTTTCTATGCAGAAAATCTATAAACTTATAAAATGCATGTTTGTTAATTACTTTTCTACTACAAAATTTTCAAGCAAATACCTTAAAAATGGTTTTTCAAAAAAAAAATACAATATGATTTTTACATAGTTCACTCACTCTCTATAATCGTCTTTTTTACATAATAATTGGAAGTTACCTATAAATCCACCAGCCTAATTAGATCCGCAAAATTACACATTTTTAAAAATTATTTCTAGGTAGATTAGCGATGTTGCTATACGTGCGGCAAGGGGCAGATGAACAGAACCACATTGGGATCTGGCATTCTTTATAGTGTAGTGTCTTACTCAAGTATATAGATACTTAAACAGAATGAAGTGTTCATACGATACCTGCACAATACGTTTTTAATTGTAATTTTTACTTCCCTCGTAAAAGGGAAGTATTGTAATCGTTAAACAATATGACGGAGCACGACAGCGATCTGGTGAAGCGTCAAAAAATATTTATTTATTACTAAAAAAACTAATTATTCAATTTACCTGAAATTTTGCACAAAAACCAAGTGTTATGTAGGAATGAACTGATAACATTTTGATATGAATATAAAATATCACAACAAAATGGCGGCCTAATAAAATATCAACCTAAAAAAGTAATTTTTAGATTCATTTCAAACGTTGTGCAAGCATTAAGCGTTAAAGTATCTCTATAACACTTATTGCTTGCTCAACTAGTAAAGTTGTGTACGAATTCAGAATGTCGGACCAAAATGGCGGCCAAATACAATTTTTAAAAAACCAACTTAAAAAAGTCTTATTCAATTTTGACCTAAAATTTTGTAGAAAAATTTAATGTGATATAGGAATAAACTGGTGCGAATTCAACATGATGTAACAAAAAGGCAGTGTGTGTCAATGTAAAAACTACTTTTTGAATTTATTTTAAGTTATGCCCAAAAATCAAGTGTGGCATTAGTAGAAACTGGTGAAATATTGGTAGGAATCCAATATGATAAATAAATATAAACAAAAATCATTGAAAGAACAGAATATATGTGTCACTAAATGACTATGTACTGAACTAAATTGGGTCACACTTCACTATTCCTAATAAAACGAAAGATTCATAACAAGGGAACTTCTGGGTAACGGAGATTTATCGATTTTTTTCATTTCCTCCATATTTGTTTGAACAATAATGTTTTTTTGCATACAGTATTTGTTGCTATTTTATTTTAAAATTCTACAATGCTATGAATATATAAACTATCTATACTCATGCAAAAAACATTGTAGAACTTTTGAGCGGCTGTGATACAGTTTTGCTTGATACCTGGGGGTGAAGTATGGAAAAAATTGATCCTCCGATTCTGGCAACATTACAATTTTTAAAGCTTAACGACTCTGGAACCTATATCCACTGAGAAGGTGACCATATTTTGCATACTCAAGTACAACCGGCGCCTGCATTAATGCGAAGATTTTAACAAAAGTCTGTCAAACACTGGATTGATTTATTTTAGAAAAACTTAATTAACTTAAAACTAAAATAACTTTAGTTTAAAACAATATTTTCGAAAAACTCATTCATCTCCTCTGCTCCTCCCTTTCGGGATGCGCTCCCAATGAGTTTCGTGGAGGAATTTGTATTAAGGTATTCTGTATATAAAAAAGATTCCCTAAACGCAAGATAACGCAAGGTCTTAAACCTAGGAAACGGAAATCAATTTTTCCAAATATTTTTTTTTAGTTTCGTTCGACAAAACTTTATATTTGAACGAATAATGTAGTAACTTAAGGTGCTTATAAAAACGTAAAGAATCAGGGAGGCTTGGGTTGAAGGGTTTATCATGTTTTTTGCAATAATTGGTATTCTTTTTCAGATTCTAAATGTGAAAGCGGTTTCGAGAAAAAGACCCTCTGTAAAACAAGTCCTACTAGAGTTAATGCAGTAACTTTAGTTATCAATAACTTTCTACTTCCGCGCTCCTGAGTTTCTCTGATCATGGTCAAATTATATTATCTAGATTTTCGATTCAACCAGTACCTGCAGAATCTATCCCATATCGGACTGTTTGGCACTATAATTCCGTTAGTTGGTTGTCCCCTGAGTGATGGTTTGTTTTAAACCTGTTATTTCGCCTTATAGTCCTATGAAGATTTATGCTGTTATCTCCCATCACTGGTTAGATTTTCAAACAATCCTTTGGTAAAATTAAGAAGAAAATAATACTACAAATTCATATAATTTGTGATACCCCTCGTTAGATAGAAGGGCGTCAGGAATAAGTTATATTAACGAAATAAGCTTTTTTACTGAATAAAAACGCATGCACAGTGGGCATTTGTATCGCTACAACGCCTATATTATGGCGTATTTTTTTGTTTATAACCCCTTATTTTGTTCACAGGTAATATTATTTGTTCTTTAACAGCCTTATTCACTAAGAAAGTTTAGATTTAGACCAAATCTAGCTTGACAGTATAACATATGCAGCAAAAGAACAGATTACTTTTTTAAATGTCACAGTTACACAATATAGCAATGGCAGAAGCAAAACATAATTGGCGAATACAAGTTTTAATAGTCAAGACGAATTGCGGGGCGCGAATTAAAACTTTCCTGACATTTCTCAACTATCAAGAACACAGTTTATTTTAGCTTTTATTAGCCTATTATTTTCAATTGGATTCATTTAATAAGAACGATGACGTATGAGTAAGCATAAAACGAAACAATAGTAAATTTATGGTTTCCTATGTAAACATATTTTGAGCCACATTATATTTCTTCACTATGCTTATTTAGGGAGACGATAATTATATTTATTTTACTTTTTATCTGCATATCTTAAGAGATGAAACCAATATTGTATTAACACTATATGAGATGAAACAATATTGTACTAAAACTTTCTTACCTTACACCATCAAATCTGTATAAAGCTAAATCTATCCATTTTACACATTGTGGTGAAGAAACGGGGGCTTCAGCATAACAAGCAACCAGTCTACATAGTATTAGTAAAACAGCATGTGATCTGTCAGAAAAAACCTAAAAAATTAAAATAACCCTAAAGGTAAAATTTTTAATGTTGCTTCATAATATCAGTAGCCCCAAACCAAATTTCTATATATATATATATATATATATATATATATATATATATATATATATATATATATAAAATACTTTTTATATAATACAATTACTGTCTATTTCTTGTCTGTATTGATGAAAACTGAAAAAAATCCCTACTCTAGTTTCTGAGATTAGCGCGGTAGGTGAATTTAATTTATACTATACAGCTGGCCGGTATATAGTTCCATGCAAGACTTGCTCTAAATATAAATGAGACTGAGAAAATGTTTCTCGAACAAAAGCGTTATCAATTAATATTTTCCGAACATGATATCCACATTCCTAACTATTGTGGTATTTTCATTTTTTTACGATATACCTTAATTAATAATCTAATAATAATCTAACTATTATTTATTGATTTCAATAGTACATTACAGGTCAAACTCAAATAGTACACTAACAAATGTAAATTGGTAAATGTAAGGTAATCCAACTAAAACAAAGTACTATTAAGGTCACGTAATATCCAGATAAAAACAAAACAATAGTAAAAGGACAATCATTACAACTCTGGGTCTCATGCCTAAACAAATCGGTATATCAATAGCAAACACAAGGAATACAATAGACTATAAAAAAAGTGTGTGTATGTGTATATGTATATATATATATATATATATATATATATATATATATATATATATATATATATATATATATATATATATATATATATATATATATATATATATATATATATATATATATATATATATATATATATATATATATATATATATATATATATATATATATATAATATATATATATATATATATATATATATATATCTATATATATATATATATATATATATATATATATATGCATATTTATATATATATATATATATATATATTATTATATATATCTATATGCATATATATATATATATATATATATATATATATATATATATATATATATATATATATATATATGTATATCTGTTCTGCATAGTTTGGTAAAAAAGTTTCCGTTTGCCTAGTACATCTTGATGGAATTTTAAAATTCAACAAATGCAGCATATCTGCACAATCAACCTGGTTAGTGAGATGTATATATATATATATATATATATATATATATATATATATATATATATATATATATATATATATATATATATATATATATATATATATATATATATATATATATATACATATATATATTGGTGAAACTGAAAAAAATCCGCTATCGTCGTTTGACTAAAATGGATCATTGTGTCTGCTGTGATGCAGAACATGTTCCAAACAAGGATCATTTTCTTGTTATGACGTTGGTGTACGTGGAATGAAAACATACTAACATATATATATATATATATATATATATATATATATATAAATTATATAAATTATAAAATTCAACAAATGCAGCATATCTGCACAATCAACCTGGTTAGTGAGAATCTTGTAGCCAAAAGATAGGCAATGTCAAGGGTATCTAAATTCAATGCATTAATACGCTCAACAAGTGATAATTACGCTTTGTCAATTCCCAATTTGAAAAGCAGAAAATTTGCAATCTTTATTTGAATTCGTTCAATCCGGGCTATCCTGGTCCTATAGCAAGGTGACCACACAACAGAGCAATATTCAGGGTGACTCCTCACCAATGAGAGGTAAGACGTTTTTAAAACCTCTGTATCTCTGAATTCGTGAGACTGTCTCATAATGAATTCCAACATTTTAAATGGTTTTGAAATTATACAGTCAATATGGCGTATAAATCTCAACTCGGAGTCAAACAGAATCCCAAGATCATTAACCATCATAACTCTTCGAAGTGCTGATGAGTCAGTATTATAGGAATTCAAGATTGGTGCTCTCTTCTTACTAAAGGAGATTACTTTGCATTTAGAGATGTTCAACTCCATCCTGTTCCCCCCACACTATCTACAGAAAATGTCGATACTGCTCTGTAGAACACGACAGTCCTCGGCAGATTTAATTATGCGGTATATTTTAAGATTATCGGCAAAAAAAGTAAATCACATTGGTTTATCGACGTGGCCAGATCATTAATAAATAATAACAAGATTGGACATAGGTGGGAACCCTGTGGTACATACAACATGATTGGTTGTGAGTTATCCTTGGCAATCTGAACCACTTGAGAGCGGAAAGGGAGGAAACTTTCAAATCAATTAAGAAGTGGATCACAAACTCTACACAGTTCCAGTTTTTTGATCAAGATGGAATTCAACGAGTAGAGATAACTTAGTGGAAGAGCCACTGTAGAACTGCAATTGTAGAGAAAGATCGCAGCAATCAGGTCGGGGCCTGCACTCTTCTTCTTGTCCAATTCAATCAGTTTTTGTAATACGACATCCACATGGACTCAGGTTGGTGTGATTAGACATTGGTAAGTGTAAATTGACAGCAGCATCATCATTCAAAATGATTTTCTGTCCAGGGAAGTTACGATTTTACAGAGGAGTTTATCCGAGTTCATGAATGGCCACACTTGCGAAGTAACAGGTGCGAAACCAAGAGATAATTGTTCTGGTAATGTTATTTCAGTAAACGATTTAAAAACCGGTAAAGTTAGTTCAGTGCACAATTTGAAATCTAGTCGTGAACGAAAGTTGATTGTTTTAAGTGATGAGAGTAGTAGAAATTTGCCAGGAGTCCTCAATGTTGGAGAATTCCAGTTTTAGAGTGAGAGGTTTTGTCAAACTTTACGCACCCTTGAGTGAGATCGCAGGGAATATCTTCGGCGAAACGCAGAATTGTGGCAGACATGACTTCTTTGTTGTGTGCTTAAGCATTAACCAGTTTTTTCAGCACTGTGGCGTTGAAGCAGATTTTTGTTGTTGGTAAATACACAAATTTGATTGCTTGCTACATTTATTCGGAACACATAGGTAATAGTAGTATATATAGGAAAATAAATTGTTTGCTTAGTGCTTACAAAATAGAAATAATGTTTCGGTTAGGGTGATAGATAATTTCAGGATGGGGCATAGACTCAGGCATAATACTCGTTCTCTGGGGAAACTACTTTTGATATACATCAATATAAGTTTACACTCTAACATAATGCTTGTGTCTGCGCCCTCATCTGATTTTAATTCTAATAATTTTAATATAGGTTGACAATCACATTTTAAATGTAGTGTTGAAGGCTGGTGATATGCCCAGTGTCCAGGATGTTTGTGAATTAGATATAGGTTCTGATACTGTGGTCTCGGAGCAGGAACCTGGTCTGATGTTGAAAGTGATTGTATTGTAAGCAGAGAGTTTTTTCGTACCCTGCTCAAAGTACAATAATACAGTTACTTTTTGTCACCAGAATGTTCAGAGTTTGCCTAATAAGGTTTTGGTTATTGACTCCGCCCTTGAGAAATCTAAATGTGATTTTTGTTAATTAGCGAACATTGGGTGAATTGTGAACAAATTGATCACTTTAAACTGAGAAATTTCAACTTAGAATCTACACACTCTCGAAAGTCTCCAAAGCACGGCGGTGTTGCCATTTTTAAAAATCGTATGTTTGAAAATTCAGTAGTTTCCTGTGATCTATCTCAATTTTGTATTGAAGGTGTTTTTGAATGTTGTGGCGTGAGAGTTGATTGTATAAAACATTTGTTAATTGTAACGTATAGACCACCCCTGGGTGATTTCAACCACTTTTTGGAACTATTTAATGAAGTTTTAATTTTCCATGATAAACCAAACTATAATTTTATTGTAGGAGGAGACTTTAATGTGAACTTTTTAAAACCTAGCTTTAATTTGTCGCTTTTGAGTGATCTATTGGGTGATTTTGTTATGTCTTTTAGAATTCGCCTACTAGGGCTAGTACAGTCTCTGCCACCTGCATTGACAATTTTATGTTGAGTGTTTCAAATAAGTGTAGCTATGGAGTTGTAAATTTGAATGTTTCTGATCATTACGCTATATTTCTCTGCTTAGACACAAACCCTACTGAATCTACCTTACAAAAAAATAGTTTCATGAATAGAAGTTTTAATGATGGTAACGTTAATAACTTTTTGGATCTTTTGAATCATGAGATTTTTGCTGAGGTTTATAGAATTGACTGTCCAAATGAAGCATTCAATGTTTTTCCTAGAACTCTTTTGTATTACTTTAATTTAACCTTTCCGTTAAGAAAACACCATACTAGTAAAAACTCTAAAAAAATCAGGTTTAATCCCGAGTTAATTAGACTTAAAGAAAGAGTTACAATGTTCATCTAGCAAGGCATGACAGAAGATACCTCTACTTAGTAAAGAAGTAAATAATATATACAGAGAAAAATTGAAATTATTTGTTTGCAAGTCAAAAGCTATGTGGCAATGTATTAAAAATATGCAACAAAATCAAAAAAATAGTCAGATCAAAATATTTGATAATGGCGTTCAACTCTCAAATGTGGAGGTGGCAGAAAATATATATATATATATATATATATATATATATATATATATATATATATATATATATATTGTATTGATAGAAAATAATGGTATAATTAAGTAAATAATTTGAATTTATATAAAACATACTATATTTTTATAACAGAAATGTAGATTATAAAATGCTTAATATTTTAAATAAATTGATTGGAAAATGTAGGTGAAGCGGCGCTTTACCCGCGTCCCCTGGCGAGCCGCCACTGAATGATTCGCATACTCTTCTAAAAAACCTATCTTTTCGTTAATTTTTTTAATTATATAATGTACATGACTAATGAAATTTAACTTACTACCTATAACTATGCCTAAATATTTGCATTCATTAAAATACTGAAGCTCCTCATTGAATAATTTGTAACTTTCATTTACTTTGTTATCTAAAATCATGACATTTGTTTTTTTAAAATTAACAAATAATTTATTTTCGACTAACCATTTTTCAATGCTCTTTAATTCTTTCTCGATTTTATTACTTTTATTATCATTTACTGAAATAAATGAATTGTCCGCAAACAAGTTCAGCATAGTTCTTCCCAAGAAACACTCATTTATGTCATTTATATACATCAAGAACAATACTGGTCTAAGTATTGTTCCTTGTGGAACTCCGTAAAACACTTGTTTCTTATTAGAAAGCACAGCATCAACACTAGTCTGTTGATACCTTCCATGAAGGTAATTCTCAAACCACCTATAAGCATTACCAGAAATCCTATATTTTGCAACCTTTTGTGATAAAATTTGTCTATCGACAGTTTCAAAGACTTGTTTGAAGTCTAAGAACACTGTTACTACACTTTCGTCTCTGTCTATCAATTCCTTCCACTTTGAAACCACTAACTGCTGAGAAGTTTCACAAGAATGTTTGTTTCTAAACCCACTTTGACTGTCTATAAGAATTTTGTTATTGCTCAGATGTTCCAACAACTGATCTTTAATGTGCATTTCAAATATTTTTTCCACTAACGGCAACGTATTAATTGGTCTAAATTCCTCAATGTTTTTAGTATTACTAATTTTTGGAATTGGGGTTACCATTGAGACCTTCCATCTATCCGGCATTTTTTTTGTTCTTATAAACCACTCAGTCTCAGTTATTGAGTCATTATAGTTATTTGTAAATAGGACATCAATAGTACTCTTTGACTCTCTTGTAACACGAGTATATTCCCTTACCTTTTGTTGACGGCCATAGGCCATCATCAAATTCATCAGTTGATCTCTTTGCATTGTGTTTCTTCCTACATCAATATTCAGATGGCCAAAGAGGTATACATTCTTGATTTTCTTTGTACAATTCTCTTCAAGAATTGCATCCATGTGAGAGAAAAACTCATTACCAGGGGAGTTGGGGCATCAATAAATACCCACGTACATATCCTGTTCAATAATAAAGTGACATAATTTTATCAATCACGAACGAAGGATGTATAATACAATTATATACATTTTTTATAAAACATATTACAGCACCTGTAAGCCTACTTTGAGAATCACAACTTATTGAAAAGTAATTGTCAATACGGCAATGTCTATATTTGATTTTATTATAAAATGCCTTATCTCTTCAAATTTATTTTAGAGGCTTTGTACAGTCCCACATATCACCTTCAGTTGCGACTTTACATCAACATAATTTAATTTATTCCGACGGCTCTCTTCAATCTTCAGCAGACACTGACATGATCGATCCCAGCTGGTATGCTCTACATCCAAATTTAGATCATGTTTCTTATTTACTCTTAAGCAATTGATGCACATGACTTTTTTTACTTCACATTCATCTTGGTAATGTTCTTCACGACATCTTGGACATTCTTATGCTGTATGGTGAGAACCACAGCAGTTGTAACACTTTCTTAGACTGATGAATTCATATACTTTACACCTGTACAAATTTTACTTCACTTTCATTTTTTCCATGAGAATATCAAATGTTTCACTGTCTGCCTCTGCTATTACATTGAACTTTTTATTTCGTACTTGTGACACATGGAAAATATCAAACTTGAAACTTTCCCATGCGTTAATAATTCTATACTGTTGTACAATTTTTTCTAAGATAACATTTGTGTCTCTTTGCTCTGACTCCGGTAAATTCACGACTTCTTCAGAGCTCTTGTTTTTCTTTGGTTTAATAACATATTATGGATTGCACAGCTCACATAAATTACCAGAGCCACGGGTGTCATGAGAATGAATAAGCACCAGGAACTTTTCTCTGATTTTATAAATCATGCAGATTGTTTCCAATATAAACAGAGATGGTAGTGTTAAGATTTTTCTTTGCCTAGAATAAAAGTCTGCATGAATCTCTAAGGCCTCCATTGCCAATATATCTCACTGCTCTCTTCTGCAAAACAAAGAGAGTGTTCAATAGATACTCGCAGCACGTGTAGCCCCAAAATGCTATTTTGTATAGTAGGTGAGACTCTATTAAAAAATAGTAAACCATCTTAGCTGCAGTAGAACCAATCTCGGATGAAACTAGGCGAACCGCATCACAGCCAGAAGTTACTTTCTTACTGAGATTTAAAATATGTCGGTCGAACTTAAGTTGGTTATCCTAACAGCTAGAAACTTTGTATACATTGTGTTGTTCAAGATGGACCCGTCAATTTCCAAGTTATCAAGGAAACATCGAAATGTCATCATACCAGTTTTGTCAACGTTGAGACACAGGTTAGAATCAAACCATTTCTTGATCTTGGGCAAATCCAATAAAAGCTTTTGCCGAAGCACTTGTGAATTAGAGTTTAGTATCGTCGGCAAAGAGGGTAAATTTACTCCGAATATCAACTGAGCCCTGTGGTACCCCACACTTTACCTTGGCAAGCTCTGACCTAAGAAACACTCTCTGAGAGCGACTCCCTAAAAACGATTTAAACCACTGCAATGCTGCATCCCTTAAGCCATATAAAGTAAGCTTCTGCAACAACATTCCGTGATTCACGCAGTCGCAAGCCTTTGACAAATCGCACAATACTGCCGCAAAAGACTCCCGACGATTGATACCCAAATATAACTGTTCCAGAAAGTGATAAATAGCATCATTTGTAGCCTTATTTGATTCAAATCCAAATTGGTTGCTATTTAGAATTTGATGCTGATCAAGAAATGAGAGCATACGTTCCGTAACCAGCCTCTCAATAATTTTTGAAAGGACAGAGAACAGTGAGATGGGTCGAAAGTTGCATGAATTATCCAGATCGCCATTCTTGTATAGTGGAATGGCTTTGGCACTCTTTAGACAATTTGGAAAATCACCAGAAACCCACGAATTGTTGATAGAATTGCAAAGGACCTCAACAGCAGTACCCGGAAGGGAATGGAATGTCAGCTATACTGGTAGCATGATCTTCATACGAAATGAATGATAACTATGGAATATATACTGCACAAAATAAATAATGAGCATCAGTAAGAGTCACACTAATCCATAGTTGAAGAAAATTTTCGGTGTATTGTATAAACTAGGGCATAGCATGGTCTTGATGGCGATCAAAACACTTCCACACCGAAGCTTACCAGTAGCATCCGCATTTCTATCTCTTCTATACACCGTATATCTTTCTGAGAAAAGCTCATCATTAGAAATTCCGTTATTCAACAAGGTTTCAGTCGAAATAATAACATCGTAACCTCTCGAGAAAATTTCGTTGTCTTTGTGCATAGTCATCTAACATTCTGATAATAAATAGAAATATTCACTAAGGAAGCTCATTTTGCAGACTGTGTGTCTAATCTGTTTTTATGGGACCGTGTGTCCTCTTCTAATCGAAAATTTGAGGAATTAGACGCAGCAGTTATTTGGTCGTTCTGCATATATGTACAGATCAGATAACCCGCGAGGCCTGACTTTTCTTCAAACGATAAAGTGCTATAAAGGAACAAAGTAAGCATTTTCATATCTCTGAAATATAGCCCTGATTTCTTTATTATGGCCTGCGATAAATATGTTTAGAACTGGGCGATTAACCTTAAGTGCTGGCAGTGGAGGCTCTTCCATAGGGCCATTTGGTGAATGACCCCCCAAAAATATTTCAGAAAATTAATTATTCGTTTGACTCTCCTCTCCTCCTAATAGTTGTAATAAAACGCGAACCTTGGGAAAAGTTAAATACGCTACACTATTAGCCGCGCGCGGCGGTTCGAATGGTCTCGTTGCGTTTCCTTAGGAATAATAAAACAGGCTATACTAGGCTGGGCAGTCCGAATTGCCCTGATTACCTTAAAGCTTGACGAAAGTACCCGAAGATTTCACAGCTATCGAGCGGCAGCCGAACGTGATAGCAAATGGAATATGAAATCGCGATTTGGGTCATCAGCCGGTCTCTTCTCATAATTCGATCGATCGGTCGCAGCATCACGTCAGCATGCGGAAGTTCAGTTGTTCTGAGGTCACGCGGTCGATATTGTTTCGGACGATTTTAATCGATGAAAATTTATTTACATATTGTTTTTTGTAACATATATTTTTTATTTTTATGATTCATGTGTGAGTTTGAAATATACAGGAAATAAAATGTTGGTAGTGACTAGTGCAAAAAAATAAACACCTAAAAAAAGCTTACGAACTTAATTTTGCAAAAATAACCAATTTCAAGGTGGCCTATCTCGTCTATGATTGAGTTGTGAATGCAGATGAAATAAAATGTCGGTAGTGCAAAAAATTAAACAACTAAAGAGTGCTAACGACCTTAATTTTGAGAAAATAACCGAATTCAAGGTAAGTGGTCGCAATTTGACAGAACTTAGTATGCGACAAACTAGTAAAAAAAAAAGAGGTTCATCGAAACTTTCGCAAAAGTATGTACGATTTAGCTAACTAGATATGTGGATGTGAAGCCTCTAACTCATTTTACTGTTATGTTTGTTTGTTGCTTTCTAAGGACTCGTCGGACTCATTATGGTGCCAGACCCCCAAAAATCGTTATATTTTAAACAAAATTATAGATTGTGTGAAATTTTGTGGGGCATTCAAGCTGTCACTACGTGGCCATGATGAAATGGCTTTGTCTGAAAATCCAGGGATTTTTCGAGGGCTTATAAATTTTGTTGAGGACTTGGGCCAAGATAGACTATCCGCTTTAGCAATGTTAAGTATTGAGAAATCGTTTATAAAAGGAATGTGCTTGCAATTTTAACCAACGTGTCATTCAGCATTTTTCCAATTCTAAAGAACGAAGAGTAGACCTGAACTTCAAAAGAATTTAAAGCTTACTTTAAAAATAAGATATTTATTTTTATTTTAAGTATGCCTATTTTTAAATTTGTTATTGACCTCCCACTATAATTCACCACGAGCCATTATTGAGTGCTGGGCTGATGAGGACAACGTTGGTATCAGAGAAGGTGCTCAGAAAATTTTGAAGCTTACCCTTATCGAATGCAATGCCCTTTATAGCATTCATAAATATGAATCCCAATCATTCTTCGTAAACTTCCATGCAATCATGAAGGTGGTCTTCAAGAAGGAGTGATTTAGTTCGCTTTTTAATATCATATTTATCATTAGTAAAATGTTTAAATAAATGTAAATATTACTTAATGTCTTCGCACACAATTAAAATTTGATGTTTGGAAGAACAATTTTCCACAACCTTCTTTTGTAATTTTAAAACTTCAGACTTCAGTCTTCTTGAGTGTTCTTTTCCCAACACAGCTGCATTTTCGTATAAAGTTTTGATTTCGTTATCATAGCTTTTAATTTGTTCCTCTGGAGACTATCATATGTTTATTGAGATCAGTGAGATCAAGGTACCTTTTGTTCAAGTTCGTCCTTTCCATTGGTGCACAGTAGTTTGTCTTGTAACTCCTTTTCCATAGATTTCAATAAACAGATTCTATTTTTTAGTTCCGAAACATGTTGTTAATTTTTCTTCGGCGTCGGTGGCCACGTCTTCAGATGCCCGATTATTTCGCTTCAACATGTTGATGTCCTTATCTTTAATATCTTTATTTATCTCTTGTTCATACTCTTGAAACTCAATAGAGCAATATACTGATATCCGCTTAAACACCTCACTTCTCACGTCTTTCCTTGCAAATTGCATGAAATACTGATGACAACTTATAAGACATAAAAAACCTTAATACATAGCAAACAATATATGTTATTAGCTTAAAGTACCCAAATTTGTCATAGAGTTGTGAATTAGGCCAAAATTGACAACACACTTACCTGTCTTAATAATTAATATTTAAACTTTAGTTTTTAAGCACAAATCTATGTTTCCTTCTTTTTTTGCCAAAGTATGAAAATATATAATTATACGTAAAACAAACTTGCAAAAATATTGTTGAGTAATAATCAGAACTTCACATTTTTCCCGAGCATAACTAATAATGGTGGTTTATTTTTGAATCCTAATTTTTATGTTGATAATATGAAAAATCAATATGACATCAAAAATCTGTGAAGAAAAGTTGAACCCTCATTTTACAAACTATATATAATTATTTTAGACAAACAGTTCACCTAGATCTAATAAACAGTATTGCAAGAAACAGTTTATTAGATCTAAACAAACTGATTCATAGTTAAAATAAACTTTTTATTTAGAACAAATAAAATTTTACCTAGATTTAATATATATATTTTTCTCAGAATGCATAAGACAAATTGATTGATGATATTGATATTGACTGAACTGATATCTGAGTTTCAAGGGTTAGGTAAAACAAAAATGGTAGAAAAAGTTATTGTTCTAAAGCAGTCAACCCGCTTTCTAAAAAAGCTAGTGTGTTCAACAGGTTAGTAAAAGAATATCTAATTCTAAAATCATTTTATAATTTTAATGTGCAAACCATAACCTATTTTAACTTATGTTATCAATTTCTGTCAAAAATTAAGGTTGTTTTCTTGGTATAGAATGTGTTAAATACCTTTTTACAAAACTACGACATTCAATGAATATAATGCACTTATACCCCCTTCACATATTAAATGCATCTTACATGACCAAGATTTTGTTAGGTTGGTAAACCTCAAAGACTACGCTTAGATATAAATTTAACCTAACAAATGTCACAAAACCGATTAAGGGTCAATATTTTTTGCACACAAGTTAAAAATGCCAAAATTCATTGATACCAAAGAACAGAATATAATTAAAAAATGCTTTGACCATTTTCGAAAAACAAATCAAGGCGTGATTCTTTCAATTAGTAGGCAGTCGCTAACAGTGTATCTATGAGATCGCGATCATATGGATTTATGTATTCCTTTGTAATTTTTTTTGTCTGTAAATGTGTATTTGTGTATCAATTTCTTTTCTCTATTTTAAATGTTTGATGTAGTTACTGTTTTTATTGGGTCTCTCGATTTTGACTTTTTTATTTTGACCTTGTTTACGAATCCGTACCATTTAGAATGTTTAGCATTCTGTAGTGTACGTTTCAGAAGGACCACTTGTCCGATGCGTGCATCGGCTACGTCCTTCCATATATAATAAAAAATATATATATATTTCTGACTCCTAAACAGTGTAGATGATTGGACCAACATAAAACATAGAGTGATATAGAAACATTAAACAGGGCAAAATTCAAAGACGTTACTGAGTGCAAATATTTAGAGTTAGTAGTATTCTAAGTTGGAATGTACTTATGGACAGCATCATTAAAAGATTTTCCCAATGGTGGGTGCTATAAGAAGATGTGCAGACCAACTCAATGACAAATCAAGAAAAATAATTTACAACTCTTTCATTCTATCACAATATAAAAGTACAAAATTCTCCACTGTACAGAAGCAAATAAACTTTCAATGGCCTAGCAGAAGAAATTACTAGAGTTAAGAAAATCAGTGATCTTTGTTGTTGTACAAAAGTATGCACTTAAAACAGAATTTAAAATCATCTTATATCTATATTAGCGTAAGATTAAATTATTATAAATTCTAGACCCTGATACCAGTTACCCATTCACTGTTTAGGAGTCAGAAATAAATAAATAAATAAATAAATAAATATATATATATATATATATATATATATATATATATATATATATATATATATATATATATATATATATATATATATATATATATATATATATATATATATATATATATATATATATATATATATATATATATATATATATATATATATATATATATATATATATATATATATATATATATATATATATATATATATATATATCTATATATATATATATATATATATATATATATATATATATTCCTCTTTTCCTAAACTTTATTGCCTACCGAAAATACACAAACCTAATGTGCCCTTAAGGCCAATTGTTAGTTCAGTGAACTCTACTACTTATAACCTTTCAAAATATTTGGCAAACATTTTAAAATTGAGTTTTGAGTATGAATCCAATTACAATATTAAAGACACCTTCACATTTGTAAATGCTGTTAGCGGTGTTCAGCTACCACAAAACTATGTTTTAATATCGTTGGACGTGGTATCTTTGTTTACTAATATCCCACTGAGTTTGGTTATTGATATTTTAGAGCAGAAATGGCACCAAATTGAAAAATTTACTAGCTTATCGAAAAATGCGTTCATAGAACTAATTAATTTTGTTTTTAATAACACTTATTTTGGTTTTAACGGCCAATTTTATAAACAAATCTTTGGAACTCCCATGGGTTCTCCTATTAGTCCTATTCTAGCAACTATTGTCTTAGATCACTTGTTAGACACAATAATACCAAATTTGCCTTTTCACTTGCCCTTTATCTATAAATACGTAGATGATCTAATTTGCTCTGTTCCAACTGATCAGATTCAGGTTGTTTTAAATAATTTTAACTCTTTCAACACCCATTTGCAATTTACAATTGATTATGAAAAACATAAAAGTGTGCCCTTTTTAGATACTAAAGTCATAAGAACAGACGAAAACAAAATTATTTTAGATTGGTACCAAAAAGATACGTCATCTGGTAGATACCTGAATTATTTTTCAAATCATCCAACCAATCAGAAATACAATACTGTCATTGCAATGAAAAATAGGGTTACACACATTAGTGACGTTATGTATTTACAACAGAACCTAGACAAACTTTTTGTTATGTTTGTGAACAATGGTTACCCTAAACACATTTTAAAAAAGCTCATTTATAACACAAGCTTTTATGACGGCCCCACAGAAGACAGTAATCAACAAGTAAAATATGTCAGGATTCCATTTATAAATAATCTTACCAATTCAATTATTTCACTGTTTAAGCCTTTTTCGAACATAAAAATAGCCAAATATAGCCTCATACAAAATTACTCGGTATTTTCAAAGGTCAAAGAAAAAACTCCAACTGGATGCACAACTAATTGTGTTTATCAAGTGTCTTGCTTGGGTTGTGACGGTTGTTATATTGGCCAAACTTCGCAGTGGTTAAAACAACGAGTAACACAACATAAAAGTGATTGCCATATAGGCAAAAATTCATGCGCATTGGTACAGCATCACTTGAAAACGGGTCATAAATTTAATTATAGTAATGTTAAGATACTAGAACACCATGACAGTTATAGAAATAAATTGTTTCTTGAAATGTGCCATATCAATAAGAATAAAAATGCAATTAATTCAAAATTGGACACAAATAAACTAAGCAATATTTACTGCAATATTTTAAACCAAATGTGACGATCAATAAGTAACATCCTATATACATATATTAAGTTTAAAATTCACTATTTTATGTTTTATGAAAGTATAAGAACCACTGATATCAATTTATCGGTTTTGTTTTTTTTTGTGTTGTTAGGCTTTTTCCATTATGGTTCAAAACATTGTTGAATGCACAGATCGTTTTATATTTGTAATAATACATGTTAAGTGTGAAAATAGTTGTCCTCAATGCACAGAATGTTGCTTTTATCGTCCTTGTTTTGTAATATGTTCGACTAACTCTTACGTTGTAAGTATATTTTAAGGAGTAATGTGACTGTATATTTTTATATATTTTCTTCTATGGTGTGTTAATTAAGATAAATTTATTGTTTCTAGTTGTCTCCTGATGAAGTCAATAAACATTTGACGAAATATTGAGATCTAAAACAATTAGAGTATTATAATAGTCACAGACCCCTTATATATATATATATATATATATTGATATATAGAAACTTCTGATATATATTTTTATATATATATGTATATGTATATGTAAATTATATATATATATATATATATATATATATATATATATATATATATATATATATAGTATATATATATATATATATATATATATATATATATATATATATATATATATATATATATATATATATATATATATATATATATATATATATATATATATATATATATATATATATCTATATATATATATATATATATATATATATATATATACTATATATATATATATATATTATATATATATATATATATATATATATATATATATATATATATATATATATATATATATATATATATATATATATATATATATATATATATATATATATATATATATATATATATATATATATATATATATATATATATATATATATATATATATATATATATATATATATATATATATATATATATATATATATATATATATATATATATATATATATATATATATATATATATATATATATATATATATATATATATATATATATATATATATATATATATATATATATATATATATATATATATATATATATATATATATATATATATATATATATATATATATATATATATATATATATATATATATATATATATATATATATATATATATATATATATATATATATATATATATATATATATATATATATATATATATATATATATATATATATATATATATATATATATATATATATATATATATATATATATATATATATATATATATATATATATATATATATATATATATATATATATATATATATATATATATATATATATATATATATATATATATATATATATATATATATATATATATATATATATATATATATATATATATATATATATATATATATATATATATATATATATATATATATATATATATATATATATATATATATATATATATATATATATATATATATATATATATATATATATATATATATATATATATATATATATATATATATATATATATATATATATATATATATATATATATATATATATATATATATATATATATATATATATATATATATATATATATATATATATATATATATATATATATATATATATATATATATATATATATATATATATATATATATATATATATATATATATATATATATATATATATATATATATATATATATATATATATATATATATATATATATATATATATATATATATATATATATATATATATATATATATATATATATATATATATATATATATATATATATATATATATATATATATATATATATATATATATATATATTATATATAAGTTTCGGGAAAGCGGTCTGTGACTATTCAAACTCTAATTGTTTTAGATCATAATATTTCGTCAAATGTTTATTGACTTCATCAGGAGACAACTAGAAACAATAAATTTATCTTAATTAACACACCATAGAAGAAAATATATAAAAATATACAGTCACATTACTCCTTAAAATATACTTACAACGTAAGAGTTAGTCGAACATATTACAAAACAAGGACGATAAAAGCAACATTCTGTGCATTGAGGACAACTATTTTCACACTTAACATGTATTATTACAAATATAAAACGATCTGTGCATTCAACAATGTTTTGAACCATAATGGAAAAAGCCTAACAACACAAAAAAAAACAAAACCGATAAATTGATATCAGTGGTTCTTATACTTTCATAAAACATAAAATAGTGAATTTTAAACTTAATATATGTATATAGGATGTTACTTATTGATCGTCACATTTGGTTTAAAATATTGCAGTAAATATTGCTTAGTTTATTTGTGTCCAATTTTGAATTAATTGCATTTTTATTCTTATTGATATGGCACATTTCAAGAAACAATCTATTTCTATAACTGTCATGGTGTTCTAGTATCTTAACATTACTATAATTAAATTTATGACCCGTTTTCAAGTGATGCTGTACCAATGCGCATGAATTTTTGCCTATATGGCAATCACTTTTATGTTGTGTTACTCGTTGTTTTAACCACTGCGAAGTTTGGCCAATATAACAACCGTCACAACCCAAGCAAGACACTTGATAAACACAATTAGTTGTGCATCCAGTTGGAATTTTTTCTTTGACCTTTGAAAATACCGAGTAATTTTGTATGAGGCTATATTTGGCTATTTTTATGTTCGAAAAAGGCTTAAACAGTGAAATAATTGAATTGGTAAGATTATTTATAAATGGAATCCTGACATATTTTACTTGTTGATTACTGTCTTCTGTGGGGCCGTCATAAAAGCTTGTGTTATAAATGAGCTTTTTTAAAATGTGTTTAGGGTAACCATTGTTCACAAACATAACAAAAAGTTTGTCTAGGTTCTGTTGTAAATACATAACGTCACTAATGTGTGTAACCCTATTTTTCATTGCAATGACAGTATTGTATTTCTGATTGGTTGGATGATTTGAAAAATAATTCAGGTATCTACCAGATGACGTATCTTTTTGGTACCAATCTAAAATAATTTTGTTTTCGTCTGTTCTTATGACTTTAGTATCTAAAAAGGGCACACTTTTATGTTTTTCATAATCAATTGTAAATTGCAAATGGGTGTTGAAAGAGTTAAAATTATTTAAAACAACCTGAATCTGATCAGTTGGAACAGAGCAAATTAGATCATCTACGTATTTATAGATAAAGGGCAAGTGAAAAGGCAAATTTGGTATTATTGTGTCTAACAAGTGATCTAAGACAATAGTTGCTAGAATAGGACTAATAGGAGAACCCATGGGAGTTCCAAAGATTTGTTTATAAAATTGGCCGTTAAAACCAAAATAAGTGTTATTAAAAACAAAATTAATTAGTTCTATGAACGCATTTTTCGATAAGCTAGTAAATTTTTCAATTTGGTGCCATTTCTGCTCTAAAATATCAATAACCAAACTCAGTGGGATATTAGTAAACAAAGATACCACGTCCAACGATATTAAAACATAGTTTTGTGGTAGCTGAACACCGCTAACAGCATTTACAAATGTGAAGGTGTCTTTAATATTGTAATTGGATTCATACTCAAAACTCAATTTTAAAATGTTTGCCAAATATTTTGAAAGGTTATAAGTAGTAGAGTTCACTGAACTAACAATTGGCCTTAAGGGCACATTAGGTTTGTGTATTTTCGGTAGGCAATAAAGTTTAGGAAAAGAGGAATTATATATCATTAAATGTTTGGCGTCTATTTCAGTGAGTTCTTTTTTAGTTTTTAATGTTTTTATTAAATTGTTATAAGCTAATTGTATAGAAGTGGTTGGATCTTTATTTAACACAACATATGTAGAAGTGTCACTCAATAAGGTTTCAGTCTTACCCGTGTATTCCACTTTATCCATCGCAACAGTACAGCCTCCCTTGTCAGATTGTAAAATATATAAATCAGGATTATTTTTTAAAAACTTTCTGGTTTTTTTGTACAAATGTTTCACATGGGACGTTTGTCCTGTGTTTGAGTTTTGAACAAAATTTGTGACTACATTAGTAACTCTAGCCCTTAAAAGATCTTGTGAGTCATTAGGTATTTCTTCTATAATATTTTCAACATCAGCCAAAAAATGTTCTATTTTGAAATCATTTATTTCACAGGGAACACTGAATTTTGGCCCTAGTGATAAAAAGTTTGAAATGTCCTCTGGAATGTCAACGGTGGAAATGTTTTTGAACCATTTTGAATTATCCACAAACAGAGTTTGTAATTCAGAAAAACTTTTATTTAGTGTATTAAATTTTTTAATGTTATTTTGTTTAATTTTTTTATAGGTAGCCTCAAAACTTAGCTTTAAATGATCCTGATAATTTTCAAAAATATTAAGGGGAATAATATTTTTTAGCTCATGTTTAGTGTTAATTATACTACGCTGTATTCCTGAAATGTTACTGCAAGTAATTTTAATTTCTAAAGATAAAGTACGTTTACTTAAAGATAAAATAAAATTATCCACTCTGTTATTAAAACGCAAGTCATTACCAGCAATTAAAAGTCCGTGAATGTTTCTTCTACCATCCTGAACATGTCTCGGAATTATTCTTGATTTGCGACAACGTAATAAGAATATTCTTCTATTGGTATTGGCAGCAAGTTTCTGATTCAGATTTGCCCATGTTTTCATTAATTTAGTAGCGTGCAATCCATAGATGTTACATATATCTTGATAAAAACCCATCATTAATGTAGATTCAGTATTCTCGACCGTGTTATTAGTAATTTACGTCAGAAGTTTCGGGAAAGCGGTCTGTGACTATTCAAACTCTAATTGTTTTAGATCTCAATATTTCGTCAAATGTTTATTGACTTCATCAGGAGACAACTAGAAACAATAAATTTATCTTAATTAACACACCATAGAAGAAAATATATAAAAATATACAGTCACATTACTCCTTAAAATATACTTACAACGTAAGAGTTAGTCGAACATATTACAAAACAAGGACGATAAAAGCAACATTCTGTGCATTGAGGACAACTATTTTCACACTTAACATGTATTATTACAAATATAAAACGATCTGTGCATTCAACAATGTTTTGAACCATAATGGAAAAAGCCTAACAACACAAAAAAAAAAAAAAAAACCGATAAATTGGTATCAGTGGTTCTTATACTTTCATAAAACATAAAATAGTGAATTTTAAACTTAATATATGTATATAGGATGTTACTTATTGATCGTCACATTTGGTTTAAAATATTGCAGTAAATATTGCTTAGTTTATTTGTGTCCAATTTTGAATTAATTGCATTTTTATTCTTATTGATATGGCACATTTCAAGAAACAATCTATTTCTATAACTGTCATGGTGTTCTAGTATCTTAACATTACTATAATTAAATTTATGACCCGTTTTCAAGTGATGCTGTACCAATGCGCATGAATTTTTGCCTATATGGCAATCACTTTTATGTTGTGTTACTCGTTGTTTTAACCACTGCGAAGTTTGGCCAATATAACAACCGTCACAACTCAAGCAAGACACTTGATAAACACAATTAGTTGTGCATCCAGTTGGAATTTTTTCTTTGACCTTTGAAAATACCGAGTAATTTTGTATGAGGCTATATTTGGCTATTTTTATGTTCGAAAAAGGCTTAAACAGTGAAATAATTGAATTGGTAAGATTATTTATAAATGGAATCCTGACTATTTTATATGTTGATTACTGTCTTCTGTGGGGCCGTCATAAAAGCTTGTGTTATAAATGAGCTTTTTTAAATGTGTTTAGGGTAACCATTGTTCACAAACATAACAAAAAGTTTGTCTAGGTTCTGTTGTAAATACATAACGTCACTAATGTGTGTAACCCTATTTTTCATTGCAATGACAGTATTGTATTTCTGATTGGTTGGATGATTTGAAAAATAATTCAGGTATCTACCAGATGACGTATCTTTTTGGTACCAATCTAAAATAATTTTGTTTTCGTCTGTTCTTATGACTTTAGTATCTAAAAAGGGCACACTTTTATGTGTTTCATAATCAATTGTAAATTGCAAATGGGTGTTGAAAGAGTTAAAATTATTTAAAACAACCTGAATCTGATCAGTTGGAATGTAATATGTAATGACTTGCGTTTTAATAACAGAGTGGATAATTTTATTTTATCTTTAAGTAAACGTACTTTATCTTTAGAATTAATTAGAAGAAAAATAGGGTTATACACATTAGTGACGTTATGTATTTACAACAGAACCTAGACAAACTTTTTGTTATGTTTGTGAACAATGGTTACCCTAAACACATTTTAAAAAAGCTCATTTATAACACAAGCTTTTATGACGGCCCCACAGAAGACAGTAATCAACAAGTAAAATATATATATATAAATAATCTTACCAATTTAATTATTTCACTGTTTAAGACTTTTTCGAACATAAAAATAGCCAAATATAGCCTCATACAAAATTACTCGGTATTTTCAAAGGTCAAAGAAAAAATTCCAACTGGATGCACAACTAATTGTGTTTATCAAGTGTCTTGCTTGGGTTGTGACGGTTGTTATATTGGCCAAACTTCGCAGTGGTTAAAACAACGAGTAACACAACATAAAAGTGATTGCCATATAGGCAAAAATTTATGCGCATTGGTACAGCATCACTTGAAAACGGGTCATAAATTTAATTATAGTAATGTTAAGATACTAGAACACCATGACAGTTATAGAAATAGATTGTTTCTTGAAATGTGCCATATCAATAAGAATAAAAATGCAATTAATTCAAAATTGGACACAAATAAACTAAGCAATATTTACTGCAATATTTTAAACCAAATGTGACGATCAATAAGTAACATCCTATATACATATATTAAGTTTAAAATTCACTATTTTATGTTTTATGAAAGTATAAGAACCACTGATATCAATTTATCGGTTTTGTTTTTTTTTTGTGTTGTTAGGCTTTTTCCATTATGGTTCAAAACATTGTTGAATGCACAGATCGTTTTATATTTGTAATAATACATGTTAAGTGTGAAAATAGTTGTCCTCAATGCACAGAATGTTGCTTTTATCGTCCTTGTTTTGTAATATGTTCGACTAACTCTTACGTTGTAAGTATATTTTAAGGAGTAATGTGACTGTATATTTTTATATATTTTCTTCTATGGTGTGTTAATTAAGATAAATTTATTGTTTCTAGTTGTCTCCTGATGAAGTCAATAAACATTTGACGAAATATTGATGATCTAAAACAATTAGAGTTTGAATAGTCACAGACCGCTTTCCCGATATATATATATATATATATATATATATATATATATATATATATATATATATATATATATATATATATATATATATATATATATATATATATATATATATATATATATATATATATATATATATATATATATATATATATATATATATATATATATATATATATATATATATATATATATATATATATATATATATATATATATATATATATATATATATATATATATATATATATATATATATATATATATATATATATATATATATATATATATATATATATATATATATATATATATATATATATATATATATATATATATATATATATATATATATATATATATATATATATATATATATATATATATATATATATATATATATATATATATATATATATATATATATATATATATATATATATATATATATATATATATATATATATATATATATATAAATATATTGCCATCTGAATTGGAAGCTTCATTATAAAAATATTTGCACAAAACTGTCTAGAGCTTTGAGGGTTTTAAAGTATAAGTATCTTCATACAGACACATATACTTTGCAAATACTGAATCGCAGTTGTGCTATGAAACGCTATACTAGGGTGTTTCAACAGATTGACATTTAATATTTGTTGTACAAAAGTATGCAATTAGAATTTTAGCAAATGCCAAATACCACGCCGAATATTACCAACTAATAGATTCTTCTGAATTTCTCTGTACTTGAGTTTTTTTAGAATTTCTCCAGTATAGAGTTTATTACCCTCTTTTTGCTCCAATAAGGTCAAACAAGAATATTAGATCACTTTTAGTTATAAGGTCTTCATCAGGTGAAAAATGATTTTCCAAATTTTCTATTTTCTTGTGAACTTCATTAAGTTATTGGTTCTATAAAAAATTGAGTCTTTTATTTCTCCTTCCCTAAAGATTGGTTTGAGTTGTTTCTGATATTTAGAGCTAATGATTCTTCAACTTCTGAAAAATATTTATTGAACTTTTAAGCCTTGTCATATTCTGCTTCTATAAAAGTCTATCCATACTTTTTTATTTTTTCTTTTCTTTTATATATTTTGTTTTTTTCTGGATCTTAGCTCTTTATAATGTTCCACGCTTTTTTGTTTTTACCGGCCTCATCTAATTTTCTAATAATTGTTTTAATTTCTTTCTTAGCTTATTTACTTTATCTTTCATTTGTTTAAATTATTTTTCTAAACTTTTACTTTCACACTTAGGCAGAACAAGGTCTGCTTTATTGTCACATTGTATTCTATCATACATTCTATTTTTGATGCAGTTATTGTGATTGCTAGCTCTGTAAGAGATGCAGAATTGTTTTGATGTAGTTTTGAAGGAAGGAATACTATCTATTCATTTTTGTTTGAGTAGTTTGGTTTTGAATCTTAGTCTTTTTGTATATGTAAACGGCTAATTTACCTTTATATACATTAGCTTATGATCTGATATTATATAATCTTCCAGTTTAATATTACAGTTCATATTATTGTTTTTTATTATGTGGTCCAATATGGTAGTCGTTGTGCTTGTTTCCCTTACTGCATTTTGTTTGTTTAATAATTTTCAAATGTGAAATCCATTAATAACAATATCCACTCCCTTACCAAATTTAGTTTGAAATTACATATAATGATGCACGAAGACTTGTGTGACCATAATTCTATTTAGTTCAGTTAAGAATATTGCACCATCCCTATCGGTGACTTGTATATACAGCTTAATTTCACTAAATGCGCAGAGGCTATATTACAGTAATTTAGTTCAATAGGTAAGTTTACGTGCTTAATTTATCCTGGATTAAATAAATATGCTTGTACCACTTATACTACCCGTATAACACTTCTACGAACGTGGATTGCATTAGTCATTTAATTCAAAATATGTGTTTCATCTGGGTAGAATCGCGTTTCTGTAACAATAATAATATGTATTTTATTCTTTGTTTTATTTACTAGATCTGTAAGATCATCCAATTTATTTCTTAAATTTCTTATGTTAATATAAAGTATAATTATCAGCTCTATTGTATCCATAATACTCACAGTGATATAGTATTTATATATGTTCCTAGTTTATTGTAAGTTAAGTGAGGTGTCCTCACTACAGCTGATTCTGACACATTTGACATTTTCCTGTTTCTGATTATAAACTGTTCTATCTGTAATCTTAGTGTCATGTCATAGATTTTTTTTATTTAGGTTTATTATACAGCGTTCATTGATAACAGGAAAATTTCTACTAAATTTAGAGTAATGGATAGCGAATGAGTGAGATTAATAAAAATAAGGAAATGTTTATAAGCAAATGCTTACTAGTAAAAGGTTTTGCTTCTCAGCAAAAGGTATAAGCAAAAGCAAATTATTATTTACATATTAATAATCAAATGCTTTTACTTATAAGCATTTGCTTGCACTATTTTAACTAAATCAATCAACTAACTAATCAAAGCTTGCCTTGACTCGTCAAATTGATGATTATTTGATTATTCTGTGCCAAGTGAAGAGGCGGAGAAATACTTGTGCCCTGACCTGTGGCCAAAGGGAGTTGTAATAAACCATTTTCAGAACATACAGCGCCAGGGAAAGGCACAAAACCAGCGAAAAAACTAAAAGTTCTTCATATTAATGTTAGGTCGCTCAGGAAAAAGGTAGATGAACTTGAAGCATTTATTGTTGATAGGAATATTGACATTCTCTGCCTGTCAGAACACTGGCTAACAAAGGATGAAATGGAGATTTTACAGATTCAGGGGTACAAGTTGGCAAGTTTTTCCTCAAGACAGAACTGCGTAGGAGGTGGCACAGCAATTTTTGTTAAATGTATTCTAGATGTTGACATGCTGGACTTAGGTTTTAATATTAATATTGATAAATGTATTGAGTATTGTCTTGTTCACTGTATAGAACTTAATGTTTGTGTATTAGCTATATATAGGTCACCTTCAGGCCACTTTGACACCTTTTTGGCATCGCTAGAGGTTATTCTGACAAAACTTGGTCCTAATAAGAAAGTCATAATAGCTGGAGACTTTAATGTTCGATTTAACACAGCAGATGGTGCCACGGAACACCTATGTGACCTAATGGACAGCTTTGGACTGGGGCCGACAACATGCGAGCCTACTCGGGGGAGACTCCTGTCTTGATAATGTGTTTGTGAGCTCAGGACTCGAGGTTTGTGATTCTGGAGTGATTGAGACTGGTATGTCTGATCATAAGGGACAAATTGTCCACTTTCTCTTTACCAAGCACCTAATTTTGTCTATAGTAGAAAGGTATGCAGACCTATTACACAAAGGGGCCTGTTTGCATTTCACAACAGTTTAGCTGATGAATCTTGGGAATTTCTGACTTCAGACAACCTTGATGCCAACCAGCAATGCAGTAAATTCATACAAACTTTAGAACAGGCCTACCTCAACTCATTCCCAGAGAGAACTTTTAAGGTAAGATCTGACCAGTCCAATAATATCACATGGTTTGGTGAAGATTTGAAAGCTATGCGTAAACAGGTGAATACTCTAAGAGACTTAAACAGGCAGTATGGATGTGTGAGTGAGGAGGAATGTAAGAGATATAGAATACTATACAAGAATATGATTAGGGAGGCTAAAATTGCCGCAAACAATAATTTAATAAGTAATTCAAGAAACCCAACCAAAACCATCTGGAACATCATAAACGGGCATAGAGGTAAGACACAGGTTTCATCACCAGGTACTATATTAACATCTGATGATTTCAATAACTTTTTTTCTAGCATAGCTGAGAGTATAGCGAGGAGTATCCCAGATAGTAACATAAGTCCCATTGATTATTTACACTCAATTGCTCCCTCAAGTAATAAATTTACCTTTTCGGAAGTTACATTCAATGAGGTCCGTGATGTAATAAACAGTATGAAAAATAAAAAGAGTAATGATATTTTTGGTGGGGACACTCCTCGGGGGCTCGTAGATTGTTTGGTCTGCAGAGAAAAGCAGTAAGAATCATGACGGGGCTGGGGTACAGGGATGACTGCAGGGGGGCCTTCATATCTTTGAGAGTCCTTACTGTGCCTTCACTGTATATCCTGGAGAACTTGTTGTTTGTTAAGAGAAACAATTTTCAAACCCACGACCAAGTACACCATCATAATACCAGGGGAAGAGGAAATCTGGTGCCTCTATACTAGTCTGAGGAGGTGTCAAGATAGGCCTGGATATTGGGCGATTAAGTTTTTTAATGCTTTACCAGAGAGTATCAGGACCCTAGATTTTAATCAATTCCACAGGAAAGTAAAAAATATTCTAATCAAACATTGTTTCTATTCATTCCATGAATTTTTAACATTCAGATTTTAAAATGTATGTCTTGTTGTTGGAACCATATAATGTCTAGGCTATTATTTTATTTTATTTAATTCTGTTATTTAATATCATTTAGTGTCAGGACCATTCTAGTTTTAAATAAGTATTTGTTTTTGTCTTAGTATTAGTAAAAATCTCAATTTAAATGTTTTAATTAATTATCTTTATGTCTACATTTATTATTTTCATATAATTGTTAGTAACTTTTTTAACATCTTAAGACTAGTTCTAAATTTGTATTTTGACATGTGTAAGCCTTCTGTGTGATTGACATGAAATAAATGAAATGAAATGAAATGAATTGAAATTCAAATAAAACACTTGCACGCGCGCTATAGATGCCAAAATATAAACATTTTGTTAGTATCGCTTTGTCAATGATAAAACATCTGAAAAATTCTGAACGGAATATGAAGTTGTGAAAGTTGATGTGTGTGGTGAACTTTTTAAAATGTCATCCAGTACTTCTAAATAAAAGCCATAAAAACAAAAAAAAACGGGGCAATAGAAATTCTCAGAAGAGATATTCAAAGCAAATTTGTGAAAGTTACCGATGCTAAACAAGTTAAGAAAAAAATTAATAATTTAAAAAAAAATCATTAAAAAAAGGTGGATAAAAACTCAACAGGAAATAGAAAAATAAAGCTTAGCGCTGCTGAACAAATAGTTTTTAGTATAATGCAAGGCGAACACAAGGATAACCCAGTATTCACAAAAATATCACTAAATCACTAAAGTTGGAGGTCGACACATCAAGTTCAAATAATGCACTTCAACCATAACAATTACTAATGTTTTCCAATAAAAGAAGCGATATACCTGGTACAAGCTAACAACCACAGCTACTTTTGTCGGTATTTCAACCTTTAAAAGAAAAAACTACTACTCTAACATATTCGTGCAGTGCGTTTTTGCATGTAGAGTTTTTAATATTATGTATGTCTGTACATTATTGTTAATATCTAGGTGCTTAAATGCAAACCATCAACTTTGTTTTTAATTGAGGTGTTATTTTATATGACATATATTTGTTTTAGCTACCTATATATTTTTGACAAGTCCGATAAGTTGTATTTATAATTTGAGTGATGAATAAAGATTACTTTACTTTTACTTTTTCTAACTTCTTATGAAACTGAAGTGATCCGAAATCTGTCCGATTCCCAATTGCAACGACTGGTTTTATTAGAACAACTAACCGATCTTAAAATGGAAAAAGAAAAATTACAATGTGACTTGGATAGAGACTAAAAAAGTGGCAATAAAAATAATGATATGTATGTAATGTAGGTAGGTTAATCTAGCTAAGGATGTCTTTACAGTAAAAAAATATTGTTAGATTTGGTCAGTGGAGGCTCGCTAGGGGACGTGAATGAGGCGCCGCTTCACCTACATTTTCCAATCAATTTACTTGAAACTAAAAATATTTTTAAAATATTAAGCATTTTATAATCTACATTTCTGTTATAAAAATGTAGCATGTTTTATACAAATTCACATGATTTACTTAATCATACCACTATTTTCTATTAAAACTAGTGCATTATATACTCAAAAAATAATAACGACTTAAAAACGTTGCGCGCTGTACATCTTTTCATAAGAGCGACCCATTGGGGAATCACAATCAGCAGTTAACAAATTCCGCCTCAGACATCCCGCATGCCGGCTTTCACGCTTAGATTTGCTTACGGCAGTTGTTATAGCAAAGCAATGGTGAATATCCATAAGTCAAATAGAGATGGAAGCGGCATAAAACTACTGCTGCAGGCGCTTGTTCGCTTGTTTTAGTATCGTGGAATATAAGAAAATTTTTCGCCTGCGGCGCTACCTAGTATTATAAAGAAAAATACTGGATAAATAAAAATAGAAAGAAATATTGTGTTTTTATGTTATATACAATTCATACCTAATATTAAAATGTTTTAAGGGTTTATTAAAAATTTAGAAATATATAACGTCTGCTAATCTATGTGTTTCCTTGTAATCTCAAGTCATTATTTATGTTTTCCTCGACACCGAGTATATTTTCTTCATCATCTAGAACATTTATTTTTATTTATTTATTTATAATTATTGATGATGCACATACAAATAGTATTTTCACATGTCATAAAAAATACAAAATAGTTTTACAAATTTAAAAAGTCTAATACATTTGACATATAAATCACTAAAAATAGAATATATCACAAACAGAAAAAACATTAAATTACAAACACAGATATTACATGATTTTGCATTTCCTAGGGTCAAGCTTAAGCCTCTACTACTGTATTCACTTATTTCATTCAATTTAGATATATTTATTAAAGAATGTACCAAATATTGTCACAGCTGAAAAACAATACTGAACAAGTTATACAGTTCAAAAGTTATTAACATGTTTTATTTCTAATATCTAGATTATTTACTAAATTTAATATTTTAAATCAATAATCATTCTCATGTCATCATCCACCAATGCATTATCTCCCAAATATTTTGATATGTTGTGTAGAAAAAAGCAAACAGTTATTACTGTAGGTATTGTAGGATTGGAAATCAATCTTTTGGGCTTTAAATGTTTCTTTGCATGTTTCTGTAGGTTTTAGTCCAAATATGAGCTGCATGATCCTTTTCTGTCCCACAAATATTCTATTTATTTTGGTCAATTGTCCCCAAAGCATTATGTTATAGCTAAGATGTGGTTTTACAAGTGCATAATATGCTGTTTTGAGGGTTGTAGTGGGAACTGTTTGTTTGAGCCTTTGAAGTGCGAAGTAAGATTTATTTATTTTGATGAAACATGGTCTTGAATCGAGATATGAACCTAAGTATTTGACTACTGGATTGCTACCATCCTCTATAGCTCTTGCCTCCGTTTTGTAAAAGAGAATTATTACCGTTTTTTCATTATTTAATATCAACCGGTTTGAAAAACACCACTTAGTCATATCTTGTAGAGCTTGTTTGATTTTCACATCCAATTCGATATTTGTGGCTGATACTAATACAGTTGTGTCATCTGCAAACTTCATGGTGATGTCCCGCAATTGTAGGTCGTTTATAAAGATCAGAAAGATTAGTGGAGCCAGTACTGATCCCTGTGCTGCTCCGATATTGACACTATAGTTGGATGATGTGCAATTATCGATGTTGACAATGAGTTGGCGTTCTGTGAGGAATGAAAGGATTAGTGAATAGGCTTTTCCTCTTATTCTGATGTTATTCAACTTATGCCCTATAAATTTTAGGTTAAGGGTGTCAAACGCATGCGACAGGTCGAAGAACAGTCCAAATTTTGTTTTGGTATCCAGTGCTCCACCATGAGTCTCTTTGACTTCATCCAAAAAATATTCATTAAGTCACTATACATTTTCAGGGATAAATCGATATATTTTTACAAAATCTTTAATGTGCGGGTTCTGTGCTCGAACATTAACAGAAATTTTGTTAAAATATTAATAAGCAACTGAATAGGGTGAGTTATATTTGTCAAAGGATTTGCTTATTTTAAAAAGCAAAGGCCTATTATTATTAATGCCACATGGAAACAAATGCTTATACTTAACCAAATAACTAAAACCTTAGAGCTAAAGGATTTGCTGAAATTTTACAAATACGATCACACAGCTTTTCTTCCTATTTAATAAGGATGCCAATAATATAATTCATAATTTTGAAATATATTATAGTAGAATTGCTCTATGGAACATTTTGTTATAAATGAAATACTTAATAATTGCAGATTCTTTTCTGCACTTAGAAAATTAATTTTGTCTTCACAGTTTAAGTCTGATTTACTCAACAGATCTTTGTCTTTACCTTCAGTAAATATAAGGGTCTCCAAATGATTTATACTAGCAACAAATTTTCCCATTGGTAAAATTACTCCCGATTTTAAAAAACGTGTGAATAAAACACACATTTTGACCTTCATTATTTAACTTCCAAGAGGTTGATACGTACCAAAATACCCCAGGATTACCACTCAATTACCCATGACCCCTGATTATCTCTGAATACCCCTGGATCACCCAAAAAATATCTGGACTACCCTTGATTACCGCTAGCTTTTACACTAAACTATCCCCAGCAATTTACCCCTCAATTTTAGTTTGTTATTAATTCATTTTAGGATACCTAGAATAACTTTTTTCAAGAGTACTATCCTCTTTTTACTTTTTTTTGGCTTTAAGTTTGCAAAATGTATACTGTTTCTTTTTCACCGAGCCTATTGTACTAATGAAGTAGTGCTAAATATTCTGATCCCTCATTTAGAAGGCAACAGCAGCCCTCTGTTAGTAAACAATGAGAGATATTTTGGAGGACATAATTCAATGAGGGACGCATGCTGAAAATAGGGTACAGATGGTCACTCTATTTTTTGAAGATTGCAAAAAAATGTAAAATGCTTTTACATTACAAAAAAACGTTTTTTTTGATCTTTTTGAAATTAGGGAGTGCATAGAAGTCTTATTCTAAGTCGTCTATCCCCCTTTGATAGGGTCTCACCAAGGCTCCAATTCTGATCATAAGACAAGTTTTTCCAGTTTGTGACTGAAGAAATATATATATAAAAGTTTTTTTTTGCAAAAAACAATTTGACTATTTATTTAAAGTTTACCTCAAATGTTTAAAATCACGTTAAAATAATCCATCTTAACTATATATCTGTAAAATTGAGTGCACAAACTGATAAAGAAGAGAAGTCTAGTAGCAAGTTATAATTCAAAATAATGACATACAAAACTTATCAAATTGCTTGTAGAATATGTGGGTTGGCAAACAAATATTTAAGTTAACTTTTTGACATATGCTGATTGTTTCTTTCTGACATCTTCATCTTTCTTATTTTGTAAAAACAAATTGTTTCTTTACAGATCAGATTTTTACTTAATCTTCACCTACTGCTTCTCAAACTCAACTCAGAATAATCAAATCGATTGAGTTATAGAAGTCACATAGGCGACCAATAAAGGATGACTTTATTACTAAAATTATAACTAAAACTAATTTTGGTTACA
>JAUTXW010002268.1:0-42409 GCA_030620095.1 Kuschelorhynchus macadamiae | reverse complement strand
GCAAGAACATTAGAAGGGAATAGGTAATAGACAATTCCCATTTCCACGCGGCTTTTATTACAAAGTGTCGCCTACATATCTGAACCACGATTTTGGCTTTAATGGAAACGACTCTGGGCTTCCTCCTCCCCAAAGTTTCCATGAAGATATTGGCTGACAGGGAGAGGTCCGGTGGCTGCTCCTGAAGTTTGTTCGCAAAAAGTTTCTTGAAAAAATAAATATTTTTTTTTTTTACTTGAAGAATGCTTTTAAACAGATCTAAAAGTTCGTTGGTAATTATTATGGTGAAATAAGTCCTGATATTAATATTATGGAAATTGAACCAATTATAGACATATTCGTATATAGCGATTCTACATCAAAACTGAATAAGACATATTTTGGATCGAATTGAATTGCTTTTAATTTCATTGCAAAATGCGTAAAGTTGCTAATGCGTTTTTCCTGTAAAAATATTTTAAAGATATTTACCGATTTTGTAAATGGGCGATGTTGGTTTCCAAGTAAAAATGCACTGATGTTAGGCGAAAGAAGTGGAAATTAATAAACTAAACGTGTTTATTTTGTATACTAGTGTATAATGAATTTCCATCAAGTAACGGCTACATCGATAAGAAATTTAGGCGAAAGAGTTGAATTTTTCATTAAATGCTCATTAATTTCATAATAATACATAGAAATTTGTCAAAAAACTATTTAGGGTAGGAATTCTGCCAAGAAAATTGTAAAGTTTTTTTAATTTACTATTATGTAATCTGGACGGCATATTTTTTCCATATTGCGTATTTGCTAATAACTAATTAATTTTAATTTTTTGTCTATGATATGAATGAAAATTAATATATCTACCTGAATGGGTGAAGTCGTCGTGAACCGTGAAGTTTTGGGAGTTCAGTTTGAGCTAGAAGCGGCTTCCATATAGTTAGAATATCGATGCTAGCCTTATTGAAAATACCTTGATTCCTCTCAATGAAAGCTGCTTCTATGAACTTTCGTTTTCGCCAGTGCTGGTACCTGTGCAAAAGTTTAGCCTCCGACCACTGCATCCGCTGTTGGTCTTACCAGATATGTTACGCTGTACCCGATTTTGACGTCTTTCCCTTTTAAGTATGATTAAAATGCTCTTTGACTTTTATGCTAACAGGGCTTTTTGTCTCTAATGTACGATTTACCACATTCACGCTGGATTTGGTAAATGCATTCTTTTTTCTTATCGACATCATTTGGCTTAGTTTTTGTCAGAAGGCTTCTTAACGTATTTCTCGATTTAAAAGCGGGTTTTGATGTTGAAATCTCTGACTATTCTCCGAATTTTTCAAATGTTCCCTAATATAGGGTATTGTGTGAAATGGTTATGTTTCTTGTAGATCGGAGTGAGCCCTGGTATGCTGATCATTTTGTAACTTTGATAGGTACTTCTGCCTTAAGGTCTGTCTATTGTACTATTTCTGCCTCAAGATCCATCGTATTATTACAAGTTGTTACTGGCTCTGTTGCAAAGCGTTCTTATGATATCCTCTTTTGTTGTTGCAGAATGGTTAGAAACCTAGTTTGAGATATTGTCCAATGTGTGTGTGTGTGAGTTTTCGGTACACTGCAATTCTGATGCCTTCTGGAAATCGCTTAACGAGAACATCAAGAAAATGCGAAGAAGAATTTTCCTCTTTCGTCATTGTAAACTTAATACATGTTCTTATGCTATTTAAGTAATTGAATAATTCTGTCAGATGATCGTCATTTGCAGACCAAATAATAAAAGTATCATCTACATACCTAAACCAAATTGTAGGCCTCATTTGAGCATTATTTATTGCGAGCTTTTCGAACCATTCAATGGTTAGTCTGAAAGATTAATCAGTAATACAACATCAACATGACAAAATGATCAGCATACTAGCACACACTCCGATCTACAGGGCGAAGGCGCGGTAATAAAAATACCAGAAAGTAAAAATAATAAAAAATATAACCGTCTTTAAAAAAGTATAAAATTAAATAAAAGTATAAAAATAAAATAAAATTGAAAAAATAAACTGACTTCAAAAAAGCACTTAAATATAGAAAGTAACATTTTAAATTGTCTTAAAATTGATTTTACTGAAGTCGGCTTCAAACTAATAAACCTTAATCAATAGACATTACTGTGGCTATTTGATTAAAAATTAAGGAAAAAAAATCTACAATATTAAAAAAACTCGATGAATTACCCGTAATAATTTTCGTAAAAGATCCCTCAGTCCCCAAACTTACGTAATAAGTCTCAACTTTGTAAAAAAGAGTTGATCCAAGGAAATACCTCATAATAGTAACTTAGTTCAAAACAGTAACTTTTCCACAACACTCCCTAAGAGTACTTTGCAAAAAAATAAATGGGTACCTTAACACCAGTACACTAAGCCTTATTTAGTCTAAAATAACGATTGAAAACACCAGTTCGTAAAAACAATGTCTCACACAAACGTAACACAGCGTACTGTTGATCGCATACCTGGACTCTAAAGTATATTTAATTATTGCAAGTAGGACAGTTTCAACATAACTTATATTAAATAGTGAAAATCGTAAATTGTTTTAAATACATAATATCCGCACCGACGTCGAACTGGGATATCAAGGGCCTGCCACACACACATTGCCCTACAACACCTACCCTCCTCTTTGAATTGTCAGGAAAGATTAAAGGTGCTTTCTCGGAATTACATTACACATATTTTTAAATTTTCAATAATCTGCGTATATTGTTCAGTTCTCTCAGTTCAGCCTCTTTACGACGACTGAGTGAATCTGCTGACGAAGCACGCTGATTCCACAAAATGCATAATTGTCATTTTCTTTAATATACCGTTGTAATGGTGTTTTGCAGTCAGTGGGAGTTCAGACATAAGCTGTAAGGCATCAAGTCATTTTGGTTAAACTTTTAATTTCCGAAATAAATAATATTTTTTAAAAACTGTTTCGTGATCTCGTGAGTTAACTGGTGCAGTCGGTGGCGGATTGATAGTATCGAATTGCATCGCACATTATCGATTAGACTATCAACAGACCAAAGTGATTTTCGAATTTTGGTTGTGTTGTGCAGACCGGCTTCTTGGAGATCGAAACCAATTCTATCGTGAAACTGTTGCAGCCTCAAATAAATAACAGTTAAGTAAAGTTTAGATAATGCTCTCTTGGCAATAAATATTCAGAATGTTACGACTTGGCAAGAAGTCAAAGATACTTTGTATAGAAATTTTGCAGACAGACGCGGTGAAAGTTGACTGAATAGAAACTTAGTAATGCTAATGCACAATGCCGCTGCTGTAAAGCTAATTGTACAAAAGATTAGCATTAACAACATTTTTATCGGATTTGAGAGAACATACACTATTAGATGAATGAGACCGGCCACACTATCTGACGCAAGTCAGTTAATAGTACAAGAAGAAAATGTAAAATATTTTCAAAATATTACTCAAGGTAAATCTTTTAATTCAAAATCGAATTCGCCAGGTCGACCGTTAAGCACACCTTTTCAATATCAAAGATCGCTATATACAAATTAATTCTGAGAAACATTTAACGCACATACGAATCATAACCAATTTCGCCCGAATTTTCCGAATCAACGAATACAATATCTATTAACCAAACACTAATTATAAGTATTTAGAAAATACAATACTGAAAGAAATGTCTTTAAACGTGACTCAAATAAACTATTAACTAACAAAGCTAATTATATCTGTAAATGCGTTAGATTTTAGTGATCTTCACTATATAACATTTCCTGAATATAACCTAATATTTCTAATCGACTCAGGGTCAACAAAATCCTTTATTAACCCTGACTTAGCATTTAAGTGCTTCCCAAATAATATAAATAGTGACCCATTTATTGTGTCCACTGCGTTCCAGAATTTGCCTACAAACATAGTGTTTTAATACCAGCATCGAATATTTTTAAATGTTCAAATTTCATAATGTCTTTGACGGATTAATTGGCATGGACAACTTAAAGTTACTTCAAGCCAATTTAAATTTTGATTGCTCTACATACTAGAAATAAACTAGCGTTTCATGAAATTAAAAGTAAATTAAATTGTGCTACTAATCTACCGCGAACCGAACAAACAATTCAGGTTAAAACATCTATAAAAATCGGTAAATTTCCTTTACCCGGAACTGCCCTCGTTATGAATCTTTCCTTTTATTAGGAATAGTGAAGTGTGGCCTAATTTAGTTCATTGCCTAGTCTTTTAGTAACAACTATATACTATCTTTTCAAATATTTTTATTGGGCCCCATCATATTAGATTCCTACCAATGTTTTACCAGCTTCTACCTATGCCACACATTATTTTAGGACATTTTAGGGTTTAAAATAAATCCAATAAATAGTTTTTACATTGACACACACCACCATTTTGTTACGTCATGTTGAATTTGTACTAGTTTATCTCTATATCACACTTTGCTTCTCCAAAATTTGAAATTAATTTAAGGAGTAGTTTTTTCACTTTCATTTTTTAAATGTTTTATTAGACCCGCCATTTCGTGTTCCTATCTTATATTTGTACCAAAACGTTACCAGTTCATTTTTATGTAACACTTGATTTTTAGTCAAAATTTGAGGAAATTGGATAATTTGTTTTTTAGTAATAATTTGTTTAACGTTTACTAGGCCTCCATCTTGTTCCGGCATATTGCATTTTTACCAAAATATAACCAGTTCATCCTCATATGACCCTTAATTTTGGCTAAAGTTTGAAGTCACTTTGATGAGAAGTTTTTAAGCTACGCCGCGAACTGAGAAACAGACGGACCCACGCCGACGGAATTGATAAAAATATTTTGTTTATAAACGCTTCTTTCCCATTAATATGATATGATTTTATTAACATAATCATTTCACAGAATGACGAGTACCCCGTGAACGAACTTAACACTTACCTCTATCGTTTTTAGTTTTAGAACAAACGCGAGGTGTGTGTTTTGTGATTTCGTAAATAAGGGTGCTACTGTCTCATTGGATGAACGCCTATATTTTCGATTATATACATACTGTTCGTCTGGAGGGCGTGTTTTTTTATGTTTCATATTTAAGCACACAGACGAAGCTAACATCTATTCCTTCTTTTTTGTGTAAACAAGTATACCTCTAAGTAGGAAGATGTTTTTGTACGCGGTACCAAATATAAAAAAACATGTCTCTTTCCATAACGGTGGGCGAAAATCTTTGAATAACCATCAAGTGCTCGATGGTTATTCAAAGATTTTTGGCATCTAAGGACGCTAAAACCTGAAAATATGTAAAACCTGAGAGGGTGATTTTTTCACGATTACAAAATATTTTATTTGACCTCCATTTTGTTCTGCCATCTTAAATTAGTACCAGAGTTTGACTAGTTGATCTCGATATGACAATTAGTTATAGCATACAATTTGATATCAGTCTATTAAGTAGTTTTTTGAGGCTGAATTTTTAAATATTTTATTAAGCCGCCGTCTTGGATAAGTGGTTTTTTAATAATAATTTTTTAACATTTTACTAATCCGCCATTTTGTTTTGCCATATTGGATTTTTACCAAAATATTACCAGATCATCCCCATATGACAATGAATGTTTGACTAAAATTTGAAGTCAATCTGACGAGTAATTTTCAAGCTATTCCGCGAACTGACAGACTGAGAGACGGACCGACTGAATTGACAAAACATATTGTTCGCCATCTAGGGACGCTAAAATTTGAAAATATGTAAAACCTGAGAGAATGATTGATGATTTTTTCATTGATTACAAATATTTTATTTGGCCGGCATCTTGAATTAGAACCACAGTTTTACTAGTTCATCTCTGTACCACTCTAGACTTACAATTTGAAATCAGTCCATCAAGTATTTTTTTTTTAAGGCTGAATTTCTAGATATTTTGTTAAGCCGCCATTTTGTTCCGGTATTTTGAATTTGTACCAAAATCTTACTACTTAATTTCTACATAATACTGGATTTTTGTACAAAATTTGAGATAAATTGGATAAGCGGTTTATTAGTAATAATTTTTTAAGATTTCACTAGGCTGCCATTTTGTTTTACTATATTGGATTTTTACCAAAATATTACAAGGTCTTCCCTTTTCAGAAAATTTTCAATTGCGAAATCCCGGAATCTCTAACTATAGCACGAAGAGCTTTACATCCATTCTAAATAATACTTGCGAGTCTATAACCCTAGATTTTTCAGAACCCTTAGGAGTAGAAATTTTTTTTTGGGAAAGATATACAAAATATAAACTTAAATAATTTTTACGAATCCCCAAAACCAAAATGTAGAGGAAAAGAATCTATTTTAACATTTTTTTTTTATTTATTTATATATACACTGTCTTACAGGACTATATTCCAGTTATAAAACAGTATATATACTTGAATAAGAATACTTATAAATCACTCTCAAATACTTAAATAATAAGATGTACAAAATGCAATGTAATATAGATATACCGGGTGACAATGAAACTACTACCCAGGGCGTCATTTGAAAACGGCTAGAGATAACAATATGGAATTTGGTGTATTGATAGGGTTGAATATTGTGAACATTTGTAACATAAAAACAATTGAATATCGTTTCCGGTTTCCCCGGAAATGACCGCGACTTCGTTATCTTTCTATTATAAACAACTTTTGTATGACATGACCTATGTCTAAAATGTATAGTTTTCCAAATAAAGCCACTTAAAAATGTGCCATAATTCCCACTTAATTATATTTTATGGAAAAACGGAATAGGCCAGGATAAAAACAATGACGATTATTTACTCTTTATTCAAGCCTTCATCCAACAAAATGTCAAAAAAGAAAATGTTCCAAATTTAAAAAATAAATGTGTTTTTGGCAAATTGATTTTTCAAGTTTTGATCAGACCCTGTACCATAATGGGTAAACTGACTGTTGTTCGCTTTGGATAAATATTAACCCAGATAAGGCCGAAATTATTATTTTTTACAATAGTTAATGGTATGTTTTTTTTAGTGTTAATTGTAACATACAAACGTTGTGGTAAGCGTTTTTTCCATAAATATTCACTGGTTTTTCCATTATCAGGGGTTCTTTTAAAAGGACAGTGGACAAATATACTACTGTCTTAAAAAAATTGATTAAAAAGGTAGTGATATATCAAATATTAAACTGTGTAATAAATTACAAAACAAGATTTAGTATGTAATGCAATTTCACATTTCTTACAAATAAAGTTACATTTATTGTGACAAATACCACACCTTGTTGGTTTTTTTTTGATATGTGACTAAATGGTCTAATCTGTCATACCTAGAATGTTCACGTAAATAAGCAGATTGTCGGCTAGGGCCTCTTTTAGATGTTTTTTTTTTCTTTTTGAGAAAATCTTCTGACCGGTATAGTGGGCAGTACATTAGTGGCATTTGAGGCAATAGTGACAACACTATTATCATGCCATTTGCATAATATTATTCTATCATCATCTGAAGTACAAAATTCAAATGAACCTCGCTCTTTTTGCGAATGATGGAATGAGACAAAATACACTCTTTACCTAGACGGTTTTCTCTAATGGTTCCAGTTCTCTTCAAGCCCATATCCATTAGTTTTTGTTGAAATTCAAGAGTGGTAGTAAAAAAGTTATCGAAGTATAAGTGGAAATGAATGCCCGGAAATCTTTCTTAAAGGACTTGAGCAAACTGTAGGATAACACTAGCTCCAAGACCTGGGTCTTTATGTTGATCTTAGATAACCGTTGTTGAGCCCTGTTAGGGTTCAAACCATTCTACGTAACCAGTTCTTGTGGTACCAGCCCACAATTTGTACCCCCATCTAATGGGCTTGCCTTTGATGAACTGCTTGGTTCCGTGGCGACCAAAATACGGAACCATTGGTTCATCAACACTGAGTTTTTTCAAAGGGTGCAAAATTAATACATTTTTTATTTAGAGCGTCAATAAGAGGGCGAATTTTGGCAAACTTGTCGTTGATATTTACCAAATTATTATTGTCGCAACCGTATACATTTTGTATATTATACTTGAACCTATTTCTAGATATGGCTTCACAAACAAGTTGGTTATTTGTATCTTTAGAATTCTCCCAATATATTTCTCGCCTAGGATGACACGAATATCCGCTAAGTAATAGAACACACAAAAAACAGCGCATTTAATTGTCAGAAATGTCTCCTTTGCGGTTATGAGACGTAGCACACAAATTGCTATAACGAACTAACATGTCAATAATTTCAGAGTCAAAAAATAAATAAAATGCCTCTAAAGGCGTGTATAATGGTTTTGGTTTATAAACATTGCCCAAGAAGAAAAATCAGAGGTTATATCTTTTTCCAACCAACTATAGATGTGCTTTTTTTTTTTCGTTTTATTGCCGGTCCCTTTAGTGATAGAAAACGACAAAGGTAAATCGTCTTCACTATCCAAAATATCTGCCCTAATTCTTGGGGTTTTAGTGCCGTCCTCAAAATGCACTTGTACGTCTGCACGCAGCTGACTTCCAGGCAAGTTATTTAACTCCACAGTGTCTTCTTCCCTCGAATCTTCATCCGTGTTTACATTTAATTAATATTATTCGGTATTGGCGCACCGTCTTTTGCAAGCTCGTCCAATAACTCATGGGTTTTCAAAGGCCTTTTCCAATAATTCCAATAACTAAAAAATATAGTTACGATAGTCGATTTGACCACTGTCCTTTTAAAAGTCAAGGTGAATATTTTTGGATATAACTCCCTGCACAAACTTTAACATAACCTATATTATCATACTTAAAACTTACCTCCAATTATCCATGTCACACACCGAAAGAAATCTAATTTAATAACACAGCAATTTTCACTTATTTTGTCTGAAAATTTAACATCCGATGCTGATACTAACAGAATAATATTTTTCCTAAACCGGTACACACAGTGCCATCTGCATTCCAATAGCTCAAATTACGTGAAACAGAAATTTGTAATTTGGCTTTTAAAAGAACGGTGGCCTTAAGTGGGTTAACATCATAAGAATAGAGTACCTAATTTTCAATTTTGCAGTTGTTTATGAAAGCTAAGTTAATGATAACTTAACCTAGTGTGATAACTACCTATAGACAAAGTTTTGCTAAAATTAAAATAATCATATTAGCCTTGACAGAGGTTGCTATGGTTTTTAAAAACAATTGAATTTTGACAAGTAACTTTTATCACTTGTGGGCTTGGCAAAAATAAACGTTCTGGCATGTGTGAATGCTGATCCAAGTATTTCTACTCGCCAAATTGTAAGTGAAGTTGGAGTTAACAGAGAAAGTGCAAGAAACATTTTGAAGAAACATAAGTATAAGCCCTACAAATACCAAATCAACCCACCAACACTTGAGTGTTAATGACTTTGCTCGGCGAGTTGAATATTGCCGATTGTTTATGGAAAATTCTAACCATAATAATAACTTTAATAGATTAATATTATTTTCGGATGAGTCTCGATTCACGAATCTGGGAATGTTCAACAGGAACAACGTAAGATATGAGGCAAATAAAAATCAACATTTATTTAGAGAAGGATCTTTCCAAGAACACTTTGGTGTTAATGTGTGGCAAGGTGTTTTAGAAACGAGAATTGTGGGCCCAATATTTTTTAATGAGCCCCTTACAGCACAAACTTATTTGAACTTTCTAGAAACAACAGTTACTGATTTTTTGGACAATTTACCTCTTGCAGAAATTCCCAACATCTACTTTCAACAAGATGTTGCACTGGCCCATAATGCTCGAATTTATGTAAATTATTTAAATGACAGGTTTGGGGACCAATGGATAGGAACGAATGGACCTGTAAGGTGGCCAGCACGTTCGCCTGATTTGATACCTCTAGATTTTTTCTTCTGGGGTCATATCAAAGAAAAAGTCTATTTAACTCGTCCTGAAAATTTGAACATTTTAAGAAATGGAATTATTAGTGCTACTCATAATATTAGTATAAATAAAAAGAAAATGGATTACGGAAAATTGTAGAAAAATGTGAGACCTGTATTGAATAAGAAAATCTTAATTATGATGAAGTACGTTCTTTTTTCTATTTCTTTTCTTTCTAGTAATATTGGTTTTTAGCTTTAGATGAGCATTAACAACATGAAAATAGGGTATCAAATTTTAAGTTTGCAGCGGTTTATGGAAGTTGAATTTGTCATATGTGGATAAAGCATAATAAAGTAGGATTGGATAGTGAAGGTTTTGTTCCAGTCAGTTGACTCGTTATGGTACAGGGTCTGATCAAAACATTTTTTTTAAACTCGGAACATTCTCTTTTTTGACATTTTGTTGTATGAAGGCTTGAATAAAAAGTAAATAAAAGTGATTGTTTTTATCCCGACTTACTCCGTTTTTCCATAAAAAACAAATAAGTGGGAATTTAGACATAGATTATGTTATACAAAAGTTGTTTAGAATTTTTAAGAGAGTTCTAAAAACATAAAATATACAGGGTGTTCCATTTAAAATAACGAAGTCGCGGTCATTTCCGGGGAAACCGGAAATTTCAATTGTTTTTTTGTTACAATTGGTCACAATATTCATTCCTATCAACAGACTAAATTCTATATTTTTATCTCTAGCCGTTGTCAAATAAACAGTAAACAAATACAAAAAAAAATAAAATAAAAAAGAAGAATAAGAAGCTAGTAGTAAAAATGTCTTTTGATTGCGCCTAATCTACAATTAAAAATATCGTAAGATTTTTTTGTTATTATTATAACTACTACACATTTGGCTAATTGGTGAAAACTTGTAAATGTTTGTCCTACAAGGGGGCAGATAAAAGTTATCAGAGCTACGGAAGTTTAAAGTAGGAACACGAAAATTTAACTTTGAGAAATTTTCTTCAGAAATAATAGTATTATGTATGAGTTTATGTAGAAATGATTGAAAAATTGTAAATAAATTGATCTTGAGGAAAACTTCTAATGGGATAAGCTCTATAAACTCCAAATCACAATGCTTTGTCAAACTTTCTCTGAACTGACTCAATACAGTCAATATGTACTTTATAAAGAGGACACCAAATTATTGACGCATATTGACGAGAAAAATAACATTTTTACAGGTAGAGTAGTTTGAAAATCGCGAGTACAAAATCCAAGAAGCATAAGGCTGTTAGACACTAAATCAGTTATATGGGGTACAAAAGAAAGTGTTTTGTCAAAAACAATACCCAAGCCTCTAACAACATCTGGACGGGTAAGAGTCACCCCATTGATGACATAGTTAAAGTTTCCTGAGGTATTTTTTGTTGTAAATGTCATAACATTTCACTTAGACACGTTTAAATCCAGACGATTCACAATACACCACTCAAGCAAAATGTCTAGGTTTCGTTGTAGCTCAATGCAATAAATTTCAATGGATATATTCGAGAAAATTTTCAGATAGTCAGCATAAGGCAGACAGTCGACCGAGGGACTATCAACAATATCATTTATAAATAGCGTAAACAAGAGCGGCCGAAGTATAAATCCTTGGGGAACTCCTGAAATTGCCAAATAATCGCTCGACCTGGCCCCACCATAAGCCACAAACTGCTTTCTGTTCTGCAAATACGAAGTAAAAAAAAAACATATTAAATTGTCTGAAAAACCAAAATTTCGCATTTTTTGCAACCAAATAATGTTGTCAAGCCGATCAAACGCTTTGAAAAAATCAGTGTATATACATCCGTTTGCCCACGTTGATCTATCCCCTTAGCCAGAAATTGAGTAATACAAACCAAGTTAGTTATTATCGAGCGATCTTTGACAAATCCATGTTGCGCAGGCGTAATTAGGTTTTTTACTTTGCCCCGCCAATACAGATACAGATTTTGTACTCAAATACAGAGTAAATTTTATCGTATAGTTGTTTACAGCACTCTTCAACGTCACTCATTTGGTCCAGAAAAGACCAGTCGATGTTACAGGAAAATTAGCCATTCTTAAGTTATAAACCCCAGAGGTATTTTTTGGAATGTGTCTATTTGTATTGATTTAATCTTTGCAAGTTTAAAAAGTGTATAAGACTGGTGAAATAGTTATCTTGCCTTCCGTTTCACAAAATTCAAAATGACTCGGTATATTAAAGTCACGCAATAGAAGTGTGTCGGCTTCATATAAAAAGTATAATGAGGATAAAAACTTCAAAAACACTACATGCTCCTCCGCGTGGAGGCCCGAAGGTAAGTAGTGAGATTATGGGAGTTGTCAGTCCCCCCACCACTACTCCTGATCTTGAGATTAAGCACCGCTCACCTGTGTGACGTCATTCGACCTTGAGATTAAGCTCCACCTCCTGACCAATGAGATTAAGCTCCGCCCCATGATCATGAGATTAAGTCCCGCCACCATGACCTTGGAGAGTTAAGCTACGCCCCATGAACAATGAGATTAAGTTCCGCCCCATGACCATGAGATTAAGCCCCGCCCCACGACCTTGGAGATTTTTACCACGTTTTCATATATGTCCTTGAAGTGACGGCATATGACCTTGAGCGCACGTGTTTACATCAGTTGGCCTTGGGGGTGAGACGTTTTCATGTTTGTCCTTGAAGTGACGTCATATGACCTTGAGCGCACGTGTTTACATCATTTCTATTGTTTGGCCTTGGGGGTGTGTGACGACAGATGGCCTCGAGTGTTAACTATTAAAACCAAATGATATTTAAATAAACAACATTTAGAAATATTTATTTAATTTGGTATTAATTACAATTTTTAAATTTGTGTGTTTAAAATTAAATGTACCAAGCAATAGCAGATCAATATTTAAATTTGAGTGTTTAGAATAAACAAAGGGGGTATGTGACGTCATTTGCAGTAGATAGGTATCTTTTTTAAAAGGCGCCTTGATTAATATGATGTATTGGATTTAAGCTTACGCCGGACGGTCAATATGACATGCAGGGATTGGGTGTTTGGGTTAATGTGGAAAAAAGGTTAAATTATGCCCAAAAACCAGAATCGGCAAAGCTTTTCATGCAACATTGTACGACAAAACGCATGACAAAACATTCCAAACTTTTTTACCAAAGCGTCTTCAGAAACCATTTCTGAAGACGTTATCGAAATTATAAATAAGTCGAGTGGGATGTATACTTTAACTTATTTGGGGCAGAGCCTGCGAGTAATCTCAGGCACTAATACTAGCAGATCAATATTTAAATTTGGGTGTTTAGAATAAGCAAAATTTAGAGATATTTACTTATTTGGTATTATTTTCATCTTTTAGTTTTGGTGCTTAATAGAATAAACAAAATTTAGAAATATTTACTTAATTTGGTATTATTTTCGTCTTTTAATTTGGGTGCTTAACTGGGTGTTTGGGTTAATTAACAATTTGATAATTATTTTACAAATCAGAATACACAGACATTTTAATAATTAGTGTTTGAAAAATGTGTGACAGCAATAGTACCATCACACCAAGTGAAGACCTTGATTCTCACATTATGTGTTTGTCGCATAAGTTAAGAAATGCGGCACAAGAGATATTACATTTTGCAACGTATGATGGGTCAGCGGTTGAATCAACAGACAGTCAATATAGAAAGTACATGAAAGATGTAATTAATTTCATGTGAGGCGCTCATTTGTGTGAAAGATACCTGTATGGTTCCATCAACTTAGACGAGTTTTGCGTGGAAATGATCGACGAAGGTCTCCAAAGCTATATTGTCGAAATACCAAATTTACCCAAGGAATTGTTATCAAAGTATGGTTTGGTCTCAGCGGAAAACATCAATGAAGTTGTGAAAAATGGTGCAGATAATTTGGATCGTGTAGACAATACCGCAGATGCTACTGAAGAATGGGACAAAATGGATGTTGACGATGTAGAGAATGAAAACTGTGAAAAACAAATAGGAATATAAACAATTATATGTACCATGCAAACATAATTTTGTAAATAAATAATCATTTTATTAATGTATTTGTGTTATTTGTTTATTCTTAAATTAATCAATATAAATAAAGAGTATTTTGAGAATCAATTAGTTCTAATTAAAGATGGACCTTGAAATAAATTTAGTCTTGTTTGAAAAAAAAAAATCTCCGAGAAAATAACACTTAAATCCTATTCACATGCATTCTGTGTGTCCTTGTAAAGGCAACCTTGAAAAAATCTATATGTACACGCCCACAAACGCAACCTTAGGGTATTCCCCAAATATATAGAAAAATGTTTATTTGAAGAAAGTTTTTTGTTTTTCCAAACACTATATTGTGTAATTTTTTCAACGAAATTTATTAAAGTATGAGGAAATGCATATATAAACAATTATAAAACTTTCAATAATTTTTTTAGGCTATTTCCCAAATATATAGAAAAATGTTTATTTGAAGAAAGTTTTTTTGTTTTTCCAAATATTATATTGTGTAATTTTTTCAACGAAATTTATTAAAGTATGACGAAATGCATATATAAACAATTATAAAACTTTCAATAATTTTTTTAGGCTATATCCCAAATAACAAACAAACAAACAAACAAAAGTATGCTTTATTGCCGCAGAAAAATTCTACAATTTTATGGACAAAGCAAAATATACCTAAAAATAAGACATATCAAAACATTAATCGAAAATAATTTCGACAAGTCAGTGCTTTTATTTTTAAAATGTAAATTATCAATTTACCAAATCGTAAAACACACGTTAGAATATAGCATAACATTGCAAACAGTAAATGAATCATGATAACCTTATAAAAGTAAACAAACACACATGTACGAGGTGAATAATTTCGATGACATTGAAATCAAAATTGCAACTATGCGACCTTAAACTCTATGTTATTATAGTTATACAAATAATTGTGATGTTAAACAGAAGGTATATTGAACTAGTGCAGAATGTAGTATACAAAAAGAATTAAATTGTTTTTAATCCAATACCTAACAAAAATAATTAAGTTTTAAGTGAATGTTCGACAGTTCTTTTCCCTATATAATGATTTACAAAATTCTATGCTATGAGTTAGGACATGACTCACAAAAGATTTAAGTAAACAAGCGAGTTTAGTGACAATTTAAAGAGACTTACTCACTGAAAAAAAAAATCATTAACGCTGTAAAGTGGTCTCTCAATGAGGTATGCTTTGGTGTTTTTTCGAAATTGTGCAAGCATAGGGATAGATTTTAAATGTACTGGCAGATTGTTGTAAAGTTTTATGGCGTTGTAAATAATTGATTTTTTTATTAATTCTGTGGAAGGAATGGGAAGATAAATATCATGCCTAGAGTTTCTGGTAGGGTATACATGTTGTGGCCTTTCTGGGAGGGTGTTTATATGTTTTCTCAGCAAACATACCGTTTCCAAAATAAATAATGCAGGAAGTGTTAATATTTCATGTTTTTTGAAATAGTATTGGCAGTGAGCTCTATTATTTAGACCAAACAAATAACGAATGGCTCTCTTTTGAAGCATAAAAATACTACGAAATTGCTCGGTGGTACAGCAGCCCCAAAAGGGAAGGCCATAGCGGAGGTGGGATTCAAATAAAGAGAAATAAGTAAGTCTGGCAGAAGGAACGTCTAGTTCTTTTGAAACTGATCGAATGGCGAAGCAGGCGGTAGAAAGTTTTTTAGTTAAGGTGTCAATATGATTAGACCATTTTAGGTTGCTATTTATATTTAAACCCAGGAATTTAACCGACTCTACGTATTCAATATTGCTGTTATGTACCTGAAGTGGTTGTAAAGTTCCCTTATAAGATAACGCCACCGTTTTATCGACGTTAAAACAAAGCATATTGGAATCGGACCAAGCCTTAATTATAACCAAGTCTTTGGAGATACTAGAGTGTAAAGACGTTGTATCAAAATCACTCCATGTTATGCTTGTGTCATCAGCAAAAAGGGAGATTCTTCCATTAATTTTAAGGTTCGTGATATCATTAATGTATAACAAAAAAAGAATAGGTCCCAAGACTGAACCTTGAGGAACTCCACTTGTAATCAACTTACAATCAGAATCGGAACCATTAGCCCTTACAAGTTGTTGCCTTTTTCCAAGATAAGATTTGAACCAATTTAAAGAAGTACCACGAATTCCATAAAAATGTAGTTTGTTTATCAGAATTTCATGACTAACACAATCAAAGGCTTTCGCATAGTCACAAAAAACTGAGGCAGTTGGGTGGTTGTTATTGAGAGATGAGTAGACGCCTCTAAGCAACGTGAACATGGCGTCACTGGTGCACTTGTTGGGTAGAAATCCGAACTGCTCCGGGGATATTATCTGATGTTTCAGGAGAAATGGCATAAGACGGTTCTTCAGTAGCCTTTCGATGATTTTTGATAGCACTGGTAGTAGTGCAATTGGGCGATAATTGCAAGAGTTAGTTTTTTCGCCGCCTTTATGAAGTGGAATAATTATAGCTGTTTTAAGGCAATCAGGGAATACACCTTTTATAAAGGACTCATTTATTAATGTTGTAAGGGCCTCTATGACTGGGAGTGGCAAGTTCAGGAATATTCTAATTGATAGGCCATCAGTGCTACACGAAGATTTACTTTTAATATTATGTATTACCTTCAATAGTTCAGTGTTGCTAACGGGACTTAAGAAAAAGCTATCAGCTAAATTTTTTGAAGGAGGGAGAAACGAAAGAGGGTCCAAACTTGGCGAGATACTAGAGGTGACATTTTTGCTTACATTAATAAAATAATCATTTAGATCATTAGCCCCTGGCAAGTTCTGAGTCACAGGGTTTGATTTGTTTCTGAGGTTATTGATGATGGACCAGGTTTCTTTTGAAACGTTATTAGAGTTTGTTAGACGTTTTCGGTAGTGTAATTTTTTTGCTGACTTAATAAGAGTAGTGTAGATCCTCCTATAATTAGAGATATAGTCGAGAATAAGAAAGGAGTCGGTGAATTTTTTTATATATGAGAGCGAGCGCATATTTTTAGCAGAAATTCGTATTCCTTTCGTGGTCCACGGTTTATGCCGCTTAGGTTTGATATTCTTAAGCGGGAAGGCCTTGTTAAAAGCACTTAAAGTTTTATTTAAAAAAGTTCTGAAGTTTGTGTTGACATTATCAGATTCAAAATTCCAATTGGTGTTAAAGCAAATATTATGAAATACTGAGAAATTTGCGGCCGAGAAAATTCTGCCCCGATGGCGAGATCTTGGTAAGGGCCTAATAGGTAAACTAAACCTGGAAATTACCGCCTCGTGATCGGAAAGACCTGAGTTATAGACCTGTGATTGCACCTCTGATGGAGAAAAATCAGACGCCATGTAATCGATGATAGAAGAAGAGTTTTTTGAAATTCTAGTTGGCGAGGATACATGCATTGAAAGACCGAAAGAGTCGAATATAGAAATTAGATATTTCTGGATGGCACAAACAGTAGCATAGTCAATATTAAAGTCTCCGCATAGAATTTTTTTACCTTTAATCGGTAGGCTGTCTAGCAAACTTACCAGGCTATTTAAAAATGATTGTACATCAGAGTTTGGTGATCTATAAATACAAATTACATAAAGATCAAGGTTTTGATTATATACTATAGAGAATTCAAAAGAGCTATCCGCTAACAAATGATCATATTTAGATACCGACATGAAATCTCCATTTAGGGATAGAATCAGTGTTCCCCATGAGCTGAGTTTTTTCTGTCATATCTAGCTACTGTGGTATACCTCTCAATATAAAAGGGTTCGTTTAGATTCAGCCAGTGCTCAGTAATTGCAACAAGTTGGGGGAACTCCAATTCTTCCAGAAATAGGTACAACTCGTCAGTTTTATTTCTTAGAGAAGCAATATTAATTAGAACCATATTAAGACTAGTAACAACAGGAAGTTTTGAGGAATCTAGTTCCTCAGGACACGTCGTGTTTTCTAAAAATTTTTTTTGGGAGAATTGCTGGTAAAATAATTTTTATGGCATTCTCTGGTCCTCTGAAGATGAATCGATCTCTCCGAAGATATGTAGGATCCATAGGCTGCAAGATCCGCTTCCACTTCTGCTGCGTTAAATCCGTAAGCAGCATGAAAATCGAAATATATCTTGTGTAGGGTTCTATAATCTATAGGAATGCCTTCAGAAGCCAAAAACAGCCTGGTGCTTGTATTTGTAAACCCTTCAAAGTGAATTGGCGCAGGTTGGTCGTGCAGGAAGGCGAGATATAACTTGAAGGCCTTTAAAATGGCTGGTTCTCTTAGTCTAGACATGAGGAAACGGTTATCAGAACTTTTTTCGGTTCGCGTAAGCTTCACTGTTGGGGGAGACATTGGATCAAAAATAGGTTCTTGGTCAGTAGGAGCTTTCTTGGAAAGACTATAGCAGTTGTCGCTCAACAAGACATCTGCTTTGCAGGCAGCAATGGCCTCTTTGTCAGAAGATATTATAGTGCCCTTTTGAGAAATTGGAGAGGAGACAACCAGTGAACTGACGGAGCTCGAGTTGGTGGGCAGTTTTTTCGGTGTGGAGGGAGGTGGGAGGTTCGGTGTAGATTTTTCTGTAAGTTCGGATACAGCTGACCGTTTTATTACTACGCCATGTGGCCATAGATTGCTGTCTAAAAGCTTTTCAGCTGACTTTTTTGACTGAGTTCCAATTTTAAAATCAATGTTTGAGATATGATTTATTAGGTGGTAGCATCGAATAAACTCTGTAGTCCCAAGCTTTTCCTTAACGTAGTGAACTATGTTGTTAGGCGTAAACCCTGCAGGAAGATTTCTTACGACTACATAGTGCCACCGTTGTGTATTATTACAAGCCAGCTTGCTGGAGCCTTCAGTAGTACTGGGAATATCCGTAGGTGTTACCTCAGTTTGTGTAGAGGCGGTGGAGCAGGTAGTTTCCATAGTTGGTGTAGGCAAGGGTATGGTGGTAGGGTATGTATTTTTGATATGCTTACACTTATGTTGGCTTTCATATTTGGAGTATAACTCCTTTACCAAGTCAGTTACACAAGTTAGGTTGCTCTTTATGTTAGCAATACCTGCTTTTAATTCAATTGAAGAGGAGTCCTGTACTTGGATTTTTATCACTTCTTCGGCATTATTGAAGAGGATTTGGGAAATATTGAAAATATTCTGTTCCATATCCCTTAGAGACTTTAATAACATATCTGGTTTGTAAGCGGAAAACTCCCTCGAGAGATTATGGATATCGTCAATTTTTTTCTCCATGAGATCCCACCTGGATTCACTCTTCACTAAAATGTCATACATTTCAGAAATTGTCGGTACACTACTTGACAATTGAGATACACGGTTTGCGACTGAATCAAAAAGTTCATGTGGAATCAAATTTTGAGATACCTTTGTGATTTTATCGTTGAGATATTTCAAACTAGGGGAGTCGCACAGGGCGCAGAAAAATCGGAGGTGGGTTGATTTTTGTAATATCAAGATTTTTGTGGTAGCCTTATCAAGGCCCGTGCAATTCATGCAAAAAGATCGTTTACACTCGCCACTACAACGAAGTTTATTGTATTTGTCTTTCTCTGAAAACTCTTTACGGCAATTGTCACACTTGTATTCAGCCATATTTAGAAAATGAATAATTCGAAACAAAAATACACAGCGAAAACAAAACAGAACAAACACACGTACTGCGAAGAATATATATAGATAGATATATAGAAAAATGTTTATTTGAAGAAAGTTTTTTGTTTTTCCAAACACTATATTGTGTAATTTTTTCAACGAAATTTATTAAAGTATGAGGAAATGCATATATAAACAATTATAAAACTTTCAATATTTTTTTTAGTCTATTTCCCGAATATATAGAAAAATGTTTATTTGAAGAAAGTTTCTTGTATTCTCAGACACCTACCATAGGTTTTTAAAACATAGAATAAAATTACTAAAATTTTGTGATACTTGTTTAAGAGAATTATGTAAATATTAAAGACGAGTTGAACTTTCTTTTGGTATTTTATCATCTAAATATCGTTTCTTGCTTTTTTGGGGTATAGGGGTTGTTGTTGTTAAAGTAATATGTAAATTAATAATATAAACTTAAAATACAGTGACATTTTTATTTTTGTACTATTTCTTATTTAAAAATATTATTCCTATTGAAAAACATATAGCATTAATAGTAGCAGTAACAACTTATAAAATTATTTTTAAAAATTGCCATAGTATTGGGTCTACTGATAATTTCAGATATTTTCCTTTGATTTAAAACTAGAAACATCCCGGATTGGATATGTCTCCATATGATCTGTTTTGGAAGATAAATCATAGTTTATGTTTGATTATATCTAGGTAAATGAAAACCCATTATTTAGGATCTGGTACTGGAATAGATATCCTTAATATGTTATAAGTCCAACTGTTCCATTTGGTGAGCCAACACATCCATTACTGTCTATGCAAATAAATCCTTATTCGACTCCCGTCGGAACATTAAAATAAAACCTCTTTTATTTGCTAATTAAATTAATGTTTCAGTCTACGTTTGTTGTGTAATGAAAAGGTTATAGGTTGTTCTAGGCTTAAATAAAACAGTCATTTACAAACCAAAAATTTATTTCAATATTCAATATATATAATAATATACAAGCAAAATCATACATTTCATACTTATTAGCGATAACTAGATGATGATACTTTAAATTTCACACTATAAAATCTAATGTAGAGAGGGGTACGCATTATTCACTCAATATGACTATAATGAAAAGTAGTTGTGAACAATAGAACAATAGAAAATTAGTAGTTTCCTAGTAACAGTTCTATACATTTCCCTACATACTTATTAAAACTCATTAAAATTATTTTTTATAAACATAAATATTTATAGAACATTTGGTAAAATATTATCTGAATATGCAGACTATTTCGATATACTTAATTTTAATTATACACTTATAACTTTAACATACGGGTCTTAGTAAATTATCTCACATAGAAAAAATTAATGTAAAATATCTATTCTGTATAAACGATTAGTGTTTTAAGAAACAATATCTTTTGAGTTTTAATAGGTAAAAAACAACAAACTGATAGGCAGGAGTAATTCTTTAACATCTATTACAACACATTCAAATAAATAATTACTACATTATGGAACAATACCTCCAAGCTAATGTTTTTACAGAAATTGATGTAAGACGATGATATCGACTAATTTTTGTTTGATCGATTGCATATAAGATCACAGGATTTTTGCTAATCATATTTTGCATTACATGTTTTTGAGTAAAATTTGACAAACAATCAATATAGACACTTACGCATTGGAAATAAATGATCGAATAATTTTTGATACAATATTAAAATAATGTCGATGTAATGCAGCGCTTATCATCATGACGACTAAGACCTATTTTTGTTTGGGTTACTGTATAAACATCATGGGCCTTATTTTGGATTAAATTTTGACAAACACTTTTCTCGCGGAATGTAGCAAGACAGTTAATATAATCCTCAAACGTTTGACCTTTAATTTAATGTATACATTTTTGACCTTGCAAAATGTGATAAATCTACAATTTCTGTACGAATCAACGTAAGTTTTTATCCACGACGAATTATTGAATTTAAAAATGCTATGCGTTTCCATTACCTTTGGACTCATTTGAATCGCCTCTTTTAATGGTCTTTAATGCACAATAGACATCTTTTATGGTTTGAGATTTGGAATCAACTTCGGTATTTTGCTGTGCCTTTGTGAGTTAATACTTTTTCAAAAATTGGTAAGGATGTTTACATATTACCTTGATATTTTGAAGGTCAAATTGTTTGGCTTTGAAATGTCCTTGACTTTGGAATGCCCTTGACATACATATCACTTAATATAATAAAATGTAACAACTTTACTACGCCACGAAAAAAGTCGAATACACCCTTTTCGGTTTAAGATAAAAAAAACAATATCTATTTTTCTTACACGTGAAAGGTATTTTAACTTTAATAATTTAAAATATATGATAATGAAGTAGATTTACTCTTAACGGGAGAATTTATATGTAATTTTGTTTGTCCTACTAAAAGTTATAAGTCATAAAATAGTGAATTAACATTTGTGATTTTTTTTTAAAATAGCTAATTACATGTGTGAGGTATTTTAACTTGACAATGTAAAACATATTAAAATGACGTAGATTTACTCTTGACGTGAGAATTTATATGTAATTTTGTTTGCCGCGCTAAAAAGTTATAAAATTCAAGAAATGGTGAACTAAAATTTGTTAATTTTTTTAAATAGCCATCGGTATGATACAAGAGCAACTTTTCCTTTCTACTTTCAACTGCGCGAGGGGAAGGTGATATCCTTCATACACTACTTAAAATAATTGATTTAAAAAAAACTTTTAGGTTCTGGAGATAATAAGTAAACAAAGTTACATATCAGTTAATATAAATAAAGTTAATAACTTCGAATACACCCTTTTCGATTTAAGATAAAAACAGTATTTTTTTTTTCTTACATGTGAAAGGTATTTTAACTTTGATAATGTAAAATATATGAAAATGGTGTAAATTTACTGTTCACGTAAGAATTTATATCAAATTTTGTTTGTCATATTAAAAGTTATAACAGCCAAAAAATAGTGAAATGAATGCTGCGATCGAGAAACCACACTTTCCTCTCTACTTTTAAATGCTATGGAAGTTAATATCCCGTATCTATACTACCAAAATTTTTATCTAAAAATTGGGGAATACTAAAAACAGTCATACTTTATACTTTTACCTAATAACGTGTGTTCTGCTAAGTGCGAATGTTCATCGTTGACAAAATGATTCGAAAACCTTATATATTGCCATAGGTATACAAAAAAAAATGACTAACTCTAAAATGTAAAATGTATAGATATTGGACAATATTTATTAACGTGTTAAATTATTAGTACTGACCTGATAAAAAGGATTAATATTGGACTGTTTCTATTGCCTTTTTTATCTAAAAAATTAGGGAACACTAAAAATGGCCATACTTTATACTTTTATCTAATAACGCGTGTTCTACTAAATGCTGCGAGAAATGAAAAATTCGTATGTAAAATAACCTCAAAATATACTTTTATAACTAATAATTTTTTTTACTAAACGCTGCCCTGATACCAGATGTCCGCTAACATTCTAACTTACCAAATTTCCTCCAAAAACTATAAAGCACTAGTTTTGCTAAAACCATCAAACTAGGATATTTTGCTATGCAGGTAAACTCTACCCTCGGAGTTTAAAAAGTCCCCAATGTATTGTTCTTATGAGTTTTTAGTGGAACAATTGAAAGGAAACCCGCAATATAATAAAATGTAACAACTTTACTACGCCACGAAAAAAGTCGAATACACCCTTTTCGGAATATCTTTTTTTTTCTTACATGTGAAAGGTATTTTAACTTTGATAATGTAAAATTTATGAAAATGGTGTAAATTTACTGTTCACGTAAGAATTTATATCAAATTTTGTTTGTCATATTAAAAGTTATAACAGCCAAAAAATAGTGAATTGAATGCTGCGATTTTTAAATGCTATGGAAGTTAATATCCCGTATCTATGCTACCAAAATTTTTATCTAAAAATTGGGGAATACTAAAAACAGTCATATTTTATACTTTTACCTAATAACGTGTGTTCTGCGAAGTGCGAATGTTCATCGTTGACAAAATGATTCGAAAACCTTATATATTGCCATAGGTATACAAAAGAAAATGACTAACTCTAAAATGTAAAATGTCTAGAAGGACGAGTGGAAAAGTCCTATGACGTCACACCCCTCAAGGTCGGGGAATTAGTAACGCTCTCAGGGTCGGATCTTAATTCAAGGGCGAGTGGAAACCAATATTAATTTACCTTTTAGAACTTAGACTTAAAATAAAATTCAAAATAACTGGTTCAATATGTTTTATTATTTAATTGTTGACATTAGTTGCTAAACTATCTATTACGCATATATTAAGTTTTATATCAAAAACACTAAACTATATAACAATATATGGATATACTAAGATATACTTTAACATATAGGCCAAATATAAAGTATAATTATAAATAACTAAACGACTAAACAAGCTTATTTGATGCAGAACCATTTAACATATTATAACTAAAAATAGAATCGTGAATTATTAATGCGAAAACTTTAGTGTCTTTAGGAAACCGACTGCTACGTGTTTCAAATTCAATCTTGACATCCACAGTTGAGGATTTTACAGCATTGGGTCGTTAAATTCTCGACTATAATAACTGCTTTGAAAGTTTTCATAGTTATAATAGGCCGCTGCATACAATTTCTTTGAAAAATCCAAATTCCATCTTTCATAGGGGAATACTGTTGAATTAAGATAAACTCGAATGTCACTTATATTTGCATTTGTAAATTCAGTCGCATCTTCTTTATAGCTATCCGCTTTTCCAATATTCTGAAATCCGATAATTAAATAACGAGGTTTCTCTAGACTTGTACTCGTTCTTATAGCTCAAACATCGGATGAAGTTTGTCGGAGAGCGGGAAGCTCGTAAAGATCCCACGTGCGGTAAGCCATTCGGATATTTGCATTACTAGCACCTTTATTAATACGTGATAATAGTTTTAGTTTTTGCCTATCCTCGGGAACAATGTGACGTATTTTCCACTCCAGTTTGTCAATTTTAATATCGGCTAATAACTTCTCCAATATAACAAAGTTATAAGTGTTAAAAGTGCGGGCAATTATTACAATCAATTCCTGTTTAATGTTAAAAATCCCCTTCGTATAATCCTCAGCAAAACCCATTAGATATTTTAGGGGTACTTTGCCAGAAAATACATTACTAGCGGTATCCACAATGTGTTGGTTTTCTTCATTTAGACCCCATCCGCATGTAAGAAGCGGTTTCAGCTGTGTACTACCAAAGGAAACCATTGTTTTAAGAGCTGTAGTTACACCTGGATTTCTGACAACTGCAACTTTCTCACCGCCTATCTCATATCGAATTTCCTCAAATAGAAAAGCTAATGAATTATTAGATAAAAAACACTTTTTGGTAGCGTCTTTTGGTTTAAATGTTCTTTGGACATATATGTAGCTTTCCGATATATCCAAAATTATGTCTTGAAAGTGAACTGGAATACGAATTTCATCGGAATTTTGGAATTTAGGTGATCCGTAGGGTTTATATGTATGTTCTTGCAGGCTTATGATAGAATTATTAAAAATAAATTCAGTAAAAACCTCAATTTTTTCACTACTTGTCATCATGTTCGTTGGCTTCGTACTTTCAAGCCGGTCGATTGAAGAAATCTACGATCTTTGGCAGAGAGACGTTGATATCCTTTTGGTCTGACGTCGTGATCGTGAATGAACTCTGTTTTAGCGATATATTTCTTTTTATTAGGTTTCGTTATTGTTTGACATATCGAAGAAAACATGTACGGTCGGCGGTTGTAACAAAAACCCATCGTTAGACTAGTTTCTTTAGCTCCAGTTTAATAATAATCTTCTTGTTATTGAAATCGATAAGATCGCCGTTGTCGTCCAAGATGCGTAATGTTGTCAATGAACTGACGTCCTTCAGGCTTCAACGGCAAATAAATTTCAATTTGTGTGTTCTTTCGTTATCTTATAACCAGGTTCAACATCAATATCAAATTCAAATAAAATATGACATTCTTGTGAGTTCAGGTATGCTCCTGAGATAACATTACAATCAACACGTATTATGCGTACTTTCATAATGTCTACTTGAGAGGTTGATTCATGTTTTTTGTTGTCCATTGTTAACAATATACGATCAAATCCCAACATTCGGCCAATGCAGTTTTCTCCTGTAAAATCCATAATGTATTTTGTTTTTATTTCACATTTCAATGTGTTATTGGGTGTTAATGAAAATATTTTATCATCATTATCTCTCGTGGACACTTGTAAAGCAGTTTTCATTGCTTTTTCAATCTCATGCACTTCATATACTCCTGGGGGAATTGTTAACTTTATAGATGGTGAAGTTTTATCATTTTTTTTCTTATATGCAAATGAATTATTGCTTTCATCAATATTAAAAATAGAATTATATGTGTAAAATCCAACAAGTGCAAGCCCATATTTATTGACTGTACTGAGTTCTAATGGTGGGTAAAAATCTGTACTTAACACGCTCTAGCGTCCTGTTAAAGTGAATGTGTACGACATGACTGATAAAAAAATCTACTGTTTTTAGCTTTTTGTTTGTTGTCGACAGTAGTTTATATTGCTATAGGTTGTACACCGTTTACTTGGTTTTGAAATTTTAAACCAATTTTTTTCTGTTATTTTTACATCACTTATTTTACAGTAACAGCAAAACAATCTCCTAGGTGCTGGTCCATCACCTTCGTCTCCATTCAAATTCTGGTTATTATGATGGTCCGTACAGTACTGATACTTTAATATGTCTATGTCACATTTCATGTGTTCTAGCAATTTATCCCAAACAAGTGCGATTTCATTTGGGGAACAAGGGGCATGTTTTCTAACTCTTCAGAAGTCATTTTTAATAAACTACGGGAACGATAATAGGCTTTTAACGCTTTTTTTTTTGTCGTCGACCGTATGTATAGTAAATTTCCTTTGCTGCTTCCCCACCCATTCGCAGATATCGAACCAGTTCAGTTGGCGGTGGTAAATCACCAAAGCTGTCGTAATATGTAACTTCTGAATCATTCTTCCGATACGCCACCCAATGTGTTCCAAATCCCATTATACTGTCCAAATTAAGAATACTAGATTCATAACGTCGAGGACCTCGTCGAGTGAATCTCGCATAAATACACCTCTAAAGTATGGTACTTGTAGCTGTAATGCATACCTTTCTAGATCAATATTCGATAATGGCCTTCGAGGAAGGCATTTTACTAGTTTTTTGAATGGTTCATAAAAAGCCCTAAACCTGTCCTATATGGTTTCAAATACATTCCACCTCCTTTCGATTTTAGCTGTAACTCACCACCCGTTTTTTGGGTTGTGGCATTTTTTGCTGTTTTTACTGCACGCACTACCCCTGCAACACCACCTGCTAAGGATCCTAATGCTGAGAGCCCAGCAAATATTGGTATCAAAGGTAATAAGCCACCAACCTTTGGAACAGGTATAATTCTAGGTATGCGTATATTTCGCTTACCACCAAGGGCTTTTAATAATTTCCTTGCCGCAGCCACTGCTATTCTAGATGCGTTTAATATGTCTTTTTCAGCAAATTTTTTACCACCAGCCTTAGCTAATTCAGCTCGAATGGGTTGTCGCAATGTCGATCCAAAAGTAAACTTGGACACTCTTTTGTTTTTATATGTACGTTTCCCTTTCACAAATCGTCGTCGTCGCTTTCCTTTGGAGCTCTTTATTTTAGATGAATGCGTTGAAACACCCATACCGAAACGTTGTTTCGCCTTCATAATATTTGTTACCAGCCAAGCAGATATTTTTTCGCCTGCACTAGCGTCTTTTGATTTTACTCTCTCCCAAGCACGTTGTTCAAGATCGTAATCGGCTTGATGGCGTGAACTTAGGTTATTTTCGGTTTTTGAATATGCTATATCATGTTTCTTACACGCTGCATCTAATGGGTTAATTCCCAAATCACCTCTCGCTAATCGCTTTGTAAGTTTGGTGCCTGGCCCACAATATTGATAACCGGGAAGGTGTAACTCAAACGGTAGTTTATTAATTATAGAATTGACTATGCCACACCCATTCTTACTCGAATATCGAGAGCGTCCACTTCGTTTGATGGTCTGCATCTGAATGAGTAGTTAAAGCCGAGTGTTCGATATAAAATATATTTTTTTTTCACTATAATGCGTATTGTTAAGCTGAAACAGAAGCTAGAAATAGATAATCTCGATGAAAAGGTTGGATCTGGACATGTAGGGAAAAATGTGGGACGTCGGCATGGTCCTTTGTTGCCATTATCAATTCGTGGATTGCTAGTATTCTAATTGTGGAAAAACAAATGTTATGAATACCTTGCTTACACACCCTTTAGGATTGCGCTTTGAAAATGTCTACGTATATTCAAAGTCGCTGTATCAACCCAAATACGAATATCTCAGGAAAATTTTCATTATCTTAGTTATTATACTTTTAGCGATACAACAAATATCGTGGAGCCATCCGATGCCAAACAGACGACGTAATGTGTGAAAAACAAGATATTATACGATCATATTTTAGTATGGGACGACATAAAAATGTGAGATAGTTTCTACCTAGCACAAACCTATTCCCGAGTTCCAAAGCAATTAGTACGTGACAACGCCAATTTAATTATAATGTTTAAACAAGACGAAATGAATTTACGACATTTTTTCTGATCATTCGCCAGATGTGACTTACACAATTTCAAGAGATGTGCGCTAAATGTTGGAATGACAAGTATGATTCCTCGTTATTGGTATGGATTCCTCGTTATTGATAAGGATAGCGATTTAAATTCGGGAAGATATCGCAAGGGGTTCGATAACTATATATACACAGAGTAAGATCAGTGAATTCGCATTACATAGTTGTGTGATACTCTGGCAACATCACCTTCATGATGAATAATGATATTGATCTGAAACGTCAATTGATTGGGGTTACAGATGCCGTTCGAAAAAAGTTTAGACAAATCAGAGCTGCTAATGTACAAGATAAATTTGAATTGGACAAATTTTATGAGCCGATTGCTAAGCCTTTGACTTCTATATCCAATGCAGTAACACAAAAGTCTCGTAAACATATACAATCACAACCGAAAAGTTTAAGCACATACATAGAGGAGCCATTAAATAAATCAAGCATGTTCATGTCAGAGGAGTTTCCTGTAGAAACATCAACACCGATCACAGAAAGGCCCAAGTACACGGCTGAAACATCGATAGATACCCGAAAAACGAGACGTTAGATATAATTTATGCAACGCCTTCTCCATCAAACAAATCTACAATGTCAGCTGTCACATTAAAAGATCGCTCATCTCCAGATATTATCATTCATACATATATGGACGGTTTAAAGACAAAACCATCACAATTCGATACAGTTTATGGAGTACATCATAATTCAAAAGTAAAAAACAAAAGTTTATGGGTAATTTGGAAATACGTTTTCATCCAGGTAAAGTGACACTATGGCGCGAATCTAAAAATATTGCAACCTTTGAAGGGAATGCGGAACTTTACGATTTGATATTCTTAAAAAATCCACGGGTATTAGAGCATATCGAAAAGATGACTCCCGAAGTGGCAGAAGACTATAAAAAAATGTTATGGTTAACAAATGCAGCATACAAGGGCTATGACGAGAAGCGGGGACTACAGGAAACCCGGCGGAAAAATATTTAGAGATTATAAAACCATTAATGACAGGGAATCGATTGGGAAGTGGAATCGCAGGTAAAAAAACATATGCTCAACTAGTGTTACCACTAAACAAACATGTTTTATCGGAAACTCTTAGCTACGTATATTGGAATAAACCGAAGGAGCTGGTAGAACGGTTACGATTGCTATGGAGTTCAAAGATGGCTGGTCATACCGGACACGATAATGAAATAATGTCAATTATAGAAGAACTTCGTGAGGAAGGTATAATTAAGTAATCACATAATTTGATTAGTATCTCAAGAGACGTGAGTTGGAACTATGAATACTAGCACAGAAAAAATAAAAATTGTTAATGAACTTCATAGGTCTGCGAGAAAAAATTTTCCCAGAAGACACACCATCATTAAAGGATATGAAGACTTGTGGCAAACAGATTTGGCGGAAATGCAACAGTATGCAAATGAAAACGATGGATATCGCTATATCTTGATGTGAATAAATTGCTACTCCAAATTTGTCTATACTAGGGCGATTAGAAACAAGACCGGGGCTGAAGTCACTAAAGCAATGAAAGACATTTTTAAAGAAGCAAGATATACACCAATAAATCTACAAAGTGACCGGGGAAAAGATTTTTTTAAATAACATATTCCAAAATCTTGTTAAGTCATATAACATTAATCATTATTCGACGTACAGCACCAAAAAAAGCTGCGATAGTTGAACGAGTCATACGTAGACTCAAAAATTATCTCTATAAGGAGTTTTCAGCTAGAGGTTCCTACAAATGGATACAACTTTTACCAGTCATTACGAAAACCTATAATAACACAGAGCATCGTACTATTGGTATGAAACCTATAAACGTTAAATCAACCACACGCATTAATGCATACAATTGGATAAAAATAGTACCCAAAAAGTTTAAATTTCGTTTGGGTGATATAGTTCGTATGAGTAAACACAAAAGTGTCTTTGATAAAGGATATACACCCTCATGGTCCACGGAACAGTTTAAAATCGCAAAAGTTAACATTACCAATCCACCAACATACCTCTTGGAATCAATAGAAGGTCAACCTATAAAAGGATGTTTTTATGAAGCTGAACTGCAAAAAACAAGTAGTCCGAATGTTTATTTAGTGGAAAAAGTACTTTTGTCGTCGCAAGAAAAGGAATATTAATCAATTATTTGTAAAACTTTGTTTTATTTAAATATGTGTTTATTACAATTATAAACTAGGCTTATTCAACATCATTCTTGATTATCTTCATACCAATCATCAATCTTGATTATCTTCATATATGAGTAATCCTCATCAAGCTGGAGCTATATTGATTTTTTTTTCTCATACATTATTCCATTATGTTTGCATTTTAGATTTCGGAAATTAACTTGACCACTTTTTTGTCCAAATCGCGCATTCTGATTTCATGTTTTTCAATTCTCCCGAGTACATTATTTTTATTGCTTCGATATTAACAATTTTTTCTTCAAGCTGCTTTATATCGGCACGAACCTTATTAAGGAGATCTATATTCATTATATCTTCTATTTGTATACGTAATCGGTGAATTTCTCCAAGCGCATAATCCTGGGTAACAGCATCACTACCCTTAGTCGGTGGGGCGACATTGGTTAAAGATTTTCCCCGCATGTCATATTGACCGTCCGGCGTAAGTATACCCATGCTTACTTAGAACTAAAGTAAAATTCAAAAATGTTTGAATTTATATCTGAAAACTGTTGAAAATTAGAACTAACTGATTCTCAAAATACTCTATACTTATATTGATAAATTTAAGATAGAGACAAATAACACAAATACATTAATAAAATGATTATTTATTTACAAAATTATGTTTGCATGGTACATATAATTGTTTACATTCCTATTTGTTTTTCACAGTTTTCATTCTCTATATCGTCAACATCCATTTTGTCCCAGTCTTCAGTAGCATCTGCGGTATTGTCTACCCAATCCAAATTATCTGCACCATTTTTCACAACTTCATTGATGTTTTCCGCTGAGACCAAACCATACTTTGATAACAATTCCTTGGGTAAATTTGGTATTTCGACAATATAGCTTTGGAGACCTTCGTCGATCATTTCCGCGCAAAACTCGTCTAAGTTGATGGAACCATACAGGTATCTTTCACACAAATGAGCGCCTGACATGAAATTAATTACATCTTTCATGTACTTTCTATATTGACTGTCTGTTGATTCAACCGCTGACCCATCATACGTTGCAAAATGTAATATCTCTTGTGCCGCATTTCTTAACTTATGCGACAAACACATAATGTGAGAATCAAGGTCTTCACTTGGTGTGATGGTACTATTGCTGTCACACATCTTTCAAACAATAATTATTAAAATGTCTATGTATTCTGATTTGTAAAATAATTATCAAATTGTTAATTAACCCAAACACCCAATTAAGCACCCAAATTAAAAGACGAAAATAATACCAAATTAAGTAAATATTTCTAAATTTTGTTTATTCTATTAAGCACCAAAACTAAAAGATGAAAATAATACCAAATAAGTAAATATCTCTAAATTTTGCTTATTCTAAACACCCAAATTTAAATATTGATCTGCTAGTATTAGTACCTGAGATTACTCGCAAGCTCTGCCCCAAATAAGTTAAAGTATACATCCCACTCGACTTATTTATAATTTCGATAACGTCTTCAGAAATGGTTTCGACAACACGCTTTGGTAAAAAAGTTTGGAATGTTTTGTCATGCGTTTTGTCGTACAATGTTGCATGAAAAGCTTTGCCGATTCTGGTTTTTGGGCATAATTTAACCTTTTTTTCACATTAACCCAAACACCCAATCCCTGCATGTCATATTGACCGTCCGGCGTAAGCTTAAATCCAATACACCATATTAATCAACGCGCCTTTTAAAAAATATACCTATATACTGCAAATGACGTCACATACCCCCTTTGTTTATTCTAAACACTCAAATTTAAATATTGATCTGCTATTGCTTGGTACATTTAATTTTAAACACACAAATTTAAATATTGTAATTAATACCAAATTAAATAAATATTTCTAAATGTTGTTTATTTAAATATCATTTGGTTTTAATAGTTAACACTCGAGGCCATCTGTCGTCACACACCCCCAAGGCCTAACAATAGAGATGAGGTAAACACGTGCGCTCAAGGTCATATGACGTCACTTCAAGGACAAACATGAAAACGTCTCACCCCCAAGGCCAACTGATGTAAACACGTGCGCTCAAGGTCATATGACGTCACTTCAAGGACAAATATGAAAACGTTGTAAAAATCTCCAAGGTCGTGGGGCGGGGCTTAATCTCATGGTCATGGGGCGGAACTTAATATCATTCGTCATGGGGCGGAGCTTAACTCTCCCAGGTCATGGGGGGACTTAATCTCATGATCATGGGGCGGAGCTTAATCTCATTGGTCAGGAGGCGGAGCTTAATCTCAAGGTCAGGAGTAGTGGTGGGGGGGGGGGACTGACAACTCCCATACTCTCACTACTAAGGTATATATACTAATAAAAATTTTAAAAAATAATTTCTTTGGGTCGTAATCTTAACTCCTACCAAATCGATAAGCGAAGACATATTAGTACTAGTCAGGTCGAAATACAATTGTTCGCACGAAAAACCATCAGCGACCGCCAGCAGTATCCCTCCACCTCGAATATCACCGGTGCCGCGGTGGCTGCAAAATTTCTTCGCATGTAAATAAATTAAAATTATTGGGACATAGTTCAATATCGTTAACGCCGGAGTCCAACCAAGTCTCGGTTAAGGCGACAATATCATAATGAGAATGAGTTAAGTTATTATAAATATCGGAAGAATGATTTTTGATGCTACGAGTATTTGGATAATAAAGTGTTAGGTCGTTGTCATTCAATAATGCACCGGGCGGAGAATGGATCTCCGTCGCCGATGATTGCTATTGCGCGGAATTACACTGGCAGAATTTTGGTATGAATCCTAGATGGCGTAACAAAATGGGGACTTAATACATTTTTAAAAGTTCAGCCTGAAGAACTACTTTAAGGAATTGGTTTCAAATTGTGTATCATAGCTAATTGTGGTATAGGGTTTACTAGTAAAATTGTGGTACTAATTCAAGATGGTCGAACAAAATTGCCAAATAAAATGGTTTTACATATCTTCACGCTTTTGCGTTCCTAGATGCTTTAAAATATGTTTTATCAATTCTGTCGGTCTGTCTGTCATTTCGCGGCATAGCTTAAATACTACTTACCCGATTAACTTTAAATTTTGACCAAAAAGTAAGGGTCATATGGAAATGACATGGTAATATTTTGGTAAAAATCCAATATGGCGGAACATTATTTAAAAAATGTTGTTAGAATGGTTAAATTGCCGACGTTTCGCAACTTTATTGCTGCGTCCTCATGACACATATGTTGAGTCAAAATATAATTCGTCCCAGTACTTCTCCGTGATCATCACCGTCATTGATAACATTTTACGAGGCATAACTACAGAAAAATGTGCCGTATACTTAGACGACATAAATAATTTCTCTAGTTCACTTCAGGAAAATATTGAAAAAGTAAGTCGAGTCCTTAACCGTCTAAGTGACGCAAATTTTAAAATTCATTTAGAGTGCGAATTCTTAAATAAAAAATGGCCCATTTAGGACACGTGGTCACTCTGGAAGGTGTGAAACTTTACCCACTACCTACAACCACCAAAGAAATAAAAAGGCTTTCTCGGATACTATCGACTTCGAGAAAATAATCAAACCGTAAACCAAATGCCTGTAAAAGGGCGCAAAAATCGAACATAATGATGAATTCGTTAATTCCTTTAATATTTGGAAAAACTTATTGATAAACAGTCCATACTTCAATATCCATATTTCAATAAACCATTTAATCGAACCTGTAACGCTAGCAATATAGCTCTAGGATGCGTTCTTAGTCAACAGTGGGGTATTTAGAATACCTTTCTGGGGAGAGGGCAAACAATAATATCATTTTGCGACTAAAAAAAAGTTTTACTATAAAATAATTTTAGTTTCTCCCCCTTTGCTACGCCACTGTTAGTCAAGGGCCATTAGGCAAAGATTTACCAGTAGCTTACGCGTCGTATACTTTAAACGATTCGGAACAAAAATATGCAGCAATTGAAAAGGAATGTCTTTGTTTAATTTGGACATCCAAATATTTCCGTCCATATTTAAATGGTCGAAAATTTAACACTATAACTCATCATAAACCACTACAGTGGTTGTTTTCATTAAAAGGTCCTAGTTCGAAATTAGTTAAATGGCGAGTTAAATTAGACGGATTTGACTTCACAATAATTTATAAAAAGAACAAATTGAACACATACGCGGACGCGTTATCGCGAATAGAACTACATATAAAGGAAACAAACGAATCGTTTGATTTAGAAAATGATTTAGAAAAATACGCAAACGAATCATATCCCAACATATCTTTCAAAATAGCAACATACAAGACCCACATAATTCTAATGAATCCGCGAACGCAGATAATAACGAAAATTAAACCTAGATCAGTTATTTACATTAGTACAACCCGACAACGAACAAATAAATATCAGTGACCAACCAGCTGATGACAACGTCAATGTACACTCAAACAAAAGGCAAGACCATATCGTAGACGTCCCTATCGCAGAGGAAACACCGGTTAATTATGGCTCATATCAAGTCATTATAAAAGATATATTACATTCTCCAGCGCGACCCCAAAACAGATTTTATTTCTAAAGAAATGGAGAATAACCGTGCAAATTTCTAGCGACAATGTTGAACAAGGCGTACTAAATTTTGCTAAGGAACATGATCTATATTAGTATAACCCGACAACGAACAAATAGATATCAATAACCAACCAGGTGACGACAACGTCACTGTACACTCAAATGAAAGCCAAGACTACCGTATGCGTCTGTGTCGCAGAGGAATCACTGCTTAATTATGGCTCATATCAAGTCATTATAAAAGATAAATTACATTACATTACAGCGCGACCCAAAACAGAGATTTTATTTGAAAAGAAATAACGGAGAATAACAGTGCAAATTTCTAGCGACAATTTTGAACAAGACATTAAATTTCGTTAAGTAACATGTAATTCCCGACAAGCAGTACTATTTTTATTTTGAAAACCCAAATATTTACGAACTATTTTGTGAAATAATTAGAAAAAATTTTAAGTGGCTCTCTATAAAATTTAAACGCTGTTTGACAAAACTCATCTACGTTACTGATAAAAAATGACATAATTGAAATAATAAAAAATTGCGATGAAGGTAAAACGAATCATAGATGAATTACGAAACCGAGCAAAAAATAAAAAACAAACATTATTGGCCAAAATTAAAAAGCTATATTGAGACGTACATAATAATTATTTTTGATGAAATTTGCCAAATAAGCAATTGCGAACGAATTCCTGTCAAGAAATAAATGAATATATAACCCCGACGGCAACAAGGTCTCCCGAAATAATTCATCTCGACAAAACACATTAGAACAAACTAAATTTTTGACTATTATTGACAGTTTTTCAAAATATGCTCAGGTATACCCTCTGAAATCCGTAGCTTCTACAGAAATAGTGGATAATTTATTAATATAATTTTCCCATCATAAAATACCCAAATAAATAATAGTAGACAAAGGAACTGAGTTCAAAAAATCGGTAGTAATGGAATTCATCCATAATCTAATGAGAAAGCATATTAAGTTAATTTCAATATATTATATAAAGCGTAAAACAAAAATGGGTTCTCATGAAGAGGTTCACCTTGGAAAACGTCCATTGATAAAAAGATAATTTTGCTAACCAAGTTTTATTTTCTCTTTTCAGTTTGCCAACTCACGTTCGCATTTGAATAAACATAGCTGTGAAAAAAATAAATGATAATCCCGGTACAATTCCATTTAAATTTAGTTCCTAAGTGCTGTATATATATATATATATATATATATATATATATATATATATATATATATATATATATATATATTTTTTTATTTCATTATTACGACCTTAATCCCATTAATGTAGAAATAAACAAGCCTTATGAATGTATTTCTAATATTGAGCCGTCATGTAGAATATTTAAACTATTTTAAGATTTCAAATTTAACACAAAATAGGGTAGAAACAAAAATTAAGGAAATTATTCCTCATAAAAATAGAATAAAGCGAGGATTGATAAATATGTTAGGTTCAGTTTTCAAAGCCGTTACTGGTAACTTATGATTCAGACAGAGAAAAATACGAGAAAAGATTAATCAAAATAAATTGGGTTCAAACATTTTGAAAGCGAGTTCTGTTTCTCTTAAAATTATGCGAAAATTTAACAGTACTTTTCAGCAAATTAGTAACAACGAAAAATTGTTGTTAAATCATAAAATAAATTTAATAGTTCAAAAACCTGCGTATCGATAAAATGCCATGCTGATTAAAGATGTTTTAAACCAAATAATACATGTTTACGAACTTATTGATTCAGTCTTATAACACATAGAAAATTCGATAGGTTTCTCTAGGATAAAAGTTATACATCCAAGTGTAATAAAAACCGAAGATCTTTACTTTGAATTACTTAAGATTCAAGATCAAATTGGCCGAAAATATATGCTTGTAGAAATAACTTTAGAAAATACCTTGCTTTTTGAAAAATTATGCAGCCCTTATTTTTGGCGCCGCTCTCTATGGCTACAAGATGCGATGTTTCCTTAGGTCAAAGCGAGGTGAAGATAATTACCAAGAAAGATTGAATTTTAAAGATGTTCAACTAACCCGCTAACCGAAGCTTCGGGGGGATGAATTACCTTACACACCCTTCACGATGATTGTGAGAATCTGCTGACGAAGCACACTAATTCCACAAAATAATTGTCATTTTCTTTAATATACCAATAGCCATTTTGGAAGAAAATTGAAAAAGCTAAGCGCACTTTTAAGTTGTTTTACTTACAATAATTAATCAAAGCAGTTACTTAGTTTTTTAACACTAGTGTTAAAAATAGCTATATGAGACTAGTGTGAAAGATGCAAGTTTAGGGCACGCATATGACAGTTTATGAATGCCTTAAATGCAATTTTGACACGAATATCGTAAGATTTTTTCTATGAGGGTGCAAAAAGTGACATTTTCCCACGCACGAAAACTTTTCAATACTAGTGTTGGTAAATAAAAATAAAAGTCCTACTGAAGATTATTTGTGTTAAATGCCTCCTCGCTTGAAAACTCTCGCTTTTAACACTTTTTATGTAATATAATTTTTGCAAAACGTGTTGAAAATTTTTTCAACACGCATGTGATAAAAGGCATTTTCTAGCCAAGTTAACAATGCTTTATTTGTCAGTTTCATATCTGGTTGTAAAAAAGGACTTGCTAACATACACACCACTAATACACCGAGGAAAAAAAGTTCTGCACATAAAAACATCAAAATTCAAAGTAATATTAATTAAAAAAAAACGAAAACGATAAATTTTGAATGCGTGTATATGCAACTTTAAGTTATCTACAAAATTGCTTTCTTTAAAATTCTTAAAACACACAAATAATAGTTTATATAATACAAAATTTTATTTAAATATATTTTATAAAATAATTAAAATGCATAAAAATTGACAAATACAAAATTTTTGGTTTTTGGCAATTTTTGAGGACGATCTGATCCAAAAGAATTTTTACACGATATTAATATGAGATACAATCGTCAGCTTATTTAATATAAGAAAGAGAAAATATGAAATGTTTAAGCACTTAATAACTAAAAATTAAATTACTTGGTACGTTAAGTCAAAACGTAAAAAATAAAAAACTGTAAGTTCTGTATATTAAAAAGAAGAAAAAATTAAGTAGAAATATTCACAAAATTTGTTAAAAAAATGTTTTTAACGGTTTAAGATTTTGTAAAAAAAAATTGTCGGACTGCGTTGGATACCAGCCCGTTGTTTCGAAAAATCGTATTTGGAATTGTTTTTTTATTAATGCATAACAGTATGTTTTTGTCTATTTATAACAATTTTGGATAGATTTCTATTTATTTTTATTGTATGTTATAATTTCTAGTTAATCTATTTCACAGTTCAGAAAGGTTCAAATGATTATTTATACTTGTTTCAGATTGCTAACTCACAAAATAAAGTCTACCTCAGTGGAAACAGCCTGATGTTAAATATTTCTGACAAGGAATTCGATGACCAAAGTGATAAATTAAAAAGTAAGAACTAAACTCAGAAGTTGTATATAAAGAGTTAAACGACACGCATACCTCAACTATTTGATATAATAATCCAGAGAGGTATGCGCTCTTTAGAGGTTTTTACTGTGGAGGAGAGTTTTGTGGAATGAATATTACTTAATTGTTATCTCATACTGTAAATATTCAATAAATTGTTGGCAGGAAAAACAAAACGTTTCATTTTTCATTTGTTGAACTGTATTTGTTTTATTTAATTAATTTAGACATAAAGGCACCCAAATTTTAATGCTACAAAGTATATATTTTCAACAAAAGTCAATCAAACAGCATCTTAAAATTATTAGTAAAATAGGGTTTATTAAAAATTCAGAAGGTATGTAGAACAGAAAGTCAACTTTAACTGATTTTATAACGTTTTAGTTTATTTAATCTGTCTACAGATATTTGGCTATTTTGATGCTAGTTTTTATATTCAACTATAAAATGTGAAATTTAAATGAAGTTAAGTTCTTAGTATACAAAGTAATGTCTAATCGCTCTACAAAAACTTTTTGAGTAAAGTGGTACATTTTGTAGCCACATGTAAAAAATACGTACTAATACATGCCATTAACAGTGGGTGGCCCATTAAAATAATTAAATATTTATGTTGTGGTGTAAAACTTATTTAAACCAAGATTATTTCTGATAATCGGCCATAAATCTTAAAAGTATTATTCTAAATCATTATTTGATTTTAAAATCATGAATTAAAATAAGGTAATAGTGGTCAAATTTAAAAGAACAAAAACGAAAAATAATAGTACTACTAATATACTAATATAATAATATAGTAATATTATTTTTCGTGTTTTATAGGTTATGATGGACCTAGTAATTTTGACAAATTATTGGATAGAAAACAAGAGGCAGGTATCTCCATACTGAACTTATCTGAATTTGCAGCTGACAGAATTTCGCCCAAAAATTTTTCATAGAATTAAATAATATTTTTCAGTTTTATAATAAATTTTGTTTAATAGAATTTATTTATATCCGTGTATTCATGTTTTTTTTAATTTTTGATGACTTAATATACTTTCAAATACCATATGCTGATTTTTTTTGTTAAAATTGCCTGAAAGTCATTAACTATAATTAGCATATTTGTAAATAAACAAAATTAATGTAAAAAGTAATAAATTCTTCTATGGTCGTTTTTTTGTTTTCTTGATAATTACTCAAATAGGTCCAAAATATACGTGTAAGAAAATATTTTTTAATAAACCTACTTTTTTCATAACTACAGTTTTAATGAAACGCAGAAAATTAGTTGTTTTACTGATGTTTAGCCCGGTCAAATTAGACAAAAAAGGCTAATCGAGGAAAAAATCCCCGAATGAAAATTAATACAGCTTTTCCTTGAATCCTAAGAAAAAAAACTCTTGGTATAAGGGGTGTCAGCTCCAGTGGGGGGGGAACTCTAAAGCGGACGTATTTTAATGTTCCCTTCCGTTCCATACATAATTAAACTGACCAAATGTCCTCAAAAATGATTCTTTGATTTTTTCACATAGAACCAATAGTTTAGGACCTATAAACCTCGGGAATTTTAGAACTTAGAATGTTTCATGTGTGCTCAGTATTTTTTTACATGTTTACTTTTCGTTCTTTAATTTTTAATTTTGTTTTATTTATATTGTGTTTATTTCCTGTGTGTAGTTGTAGTAGAGTATAATTTTCTAGATGTGGAGAAAGTGTTGGGTCCAGTAAACTTTTCCTTCTCAGAAACACTGTTTTCAAAAGAAAAAACAATCAAATCGAAAATTCTAAAAAACTCTAAAGAAAACTTTTTTTATAATTACTAGACAGAAAACCAAACGCAGAATCGTTTAGTACCGTTTGAGAACCCCAAATATGCTCTAAAAACGTATCAAATTTCAAAAGTTTATCTGAAAACGTTTCCGAGATATAACGGCCGAAAAGTAACAATGTACCAAAAGTGAGACTCGACGAACAGACTTTGAATCCTGGCAATGACATAATAAACTCTCGTCAAGACGATAACAAGAAGTAAATATAACAAGTGATATAGATATCCCGCCTCTATAGGGCGGTAGAATCTCAATTATATAAATTTGACGTGTTTCACAGTTTTTTTAACTAATCACTTAACAAAAAAAACGGTTTTGGGGGCTCCTTCATACTTCAAGGGCTACCTTGTATAACAGAAGAAAATGTATTTAAAAATAGAAGACATTTGATGTGCTTCAGCATTCGCTAACAAATCTAAACGGTCTTCATTATCTTTTTTCGTTTTCAGAGGGCTGTTTAATTCCATTAGCACTACCCTGTATACTGAAAACACATATTTTTATTAAAGAAGTTTATTTTCTCCGCTTCTAGGGAGCTAGCCTTTTAGGGCTACTCTGTGTTTTGGACAAACAGTATTTTATTTACTACAAAAATGAAGTAAAGTTAAGGGTCTACGCCAATGATTTCCACCATTTTTCAGAATCAGTATATTTCCCTTCCTTCCCTCTTTATGATTTTTTCTGTTTGTTAGGAATAGTGAAGTGTGGCTCAATTTAGTTCAGTACATAATCACAGTTTGACCACGAGATTACTTTCCGCTGCCGATTTTTTATTTCGCTATCGATATTAACGAAATTTGGTAAAGTTATTATCATTTTTATGCATCTATGACGAGTTTTTCCGACTTCCGGTTTCACCGAAAGGAAGTGACCCCAGCTATATATTTTTGGTTTTTCGGATTCTACAGATCGTTTTACGTCCGAGTGCACCATTTTTATGTAGAATTTTGTCCAAAATTTTATTTTTAAATTAAATTTTCTTTTTTCATCTAGAATGCCATGATCATCCTAAAATGACTCTACGTACTTTACCCTCTTTTAGAAAAATTCTAACTTAATTTTATCTTTGCAAGCTTTTTGATAGAGGGCTCTAAACTTCATTATTTTAGTATTTTTACCCTAGCTGGAAAAACTGAAATGGAAACACTTTCATAACATTACTAAATGCAGTATCCCATTACGAAACGTTTCTCCATTTTCCTTCAAACATTTTTGTTTCATTAGGTAGATAAAAGATTTTTTTAGGTCTAGCAAGCCATGAAAGCCAAATAGAATTGAACGGATAGAAATATCAAAAAATAGGTAGGTATTTAAACAAACTAGTGAACCAACTTTCACATTAATAAAACACTCTTCATATACCTAATTTGCCTAATTTATGAAATGCGTTGCTAATCAATAGAATTGAACGGATAGAAATATCAAAAAATAGGTAGGTATTTAAACAAACTAGTGAACCAACTTTCACATTAATAAAACACTCTTCATATACCTAATTTGCCTAATTTATGAAATGCGTTGCTAATATAAAAACATCATTTAACATTAAAGTTTGTTTAGTGTAACTTTAAATTTATTAAAGTAAACCCTGTCCTTTAGATATTTACCATCCACAACAAATTATTCTGTCAGGATATTTAAAGGACAGGGTTTACTTTAATAAGTTAAATAGGAGACGTGATTTTATTAGTTTACGGCAAAAACTAACAAGAAACTTTAATTTTAAATAGCGAATAATATTTTTATATCAGTAACGAAGCAAATTATTTTGCTTTCGGTCGTCTTCCATGGTTAAGCTGGATCCAATATTAATTAAATCCTGTTTGGCTCTCACGGCTTGCTAGACCTAAAAATAAATGTGTTTCGGAATTTTGGTGTAACTTAATATACTTATGTGAGCCAGGATTTGCAGCCTATGTAGCTACCAAAACTAAATATCCATCGCGCCTTAACGCCGAACCAAGTATTCGATGACAGCTGTCGGTAGAATCTGAATTATAAACCAGGAATAGCCATATTAAGTAAATCCAAACAGCACCACATATC